>JAMKPZ010003114.1:0-21278 GCA_024699675.1 Amphibolis antarctica
ATCAAAATATTTTTTAAGTAAAATTGAATTATTTAAAAAAATGAATCGTTGTTTTTTTTGTTAAAATAAATGGACTGCTTTTACGCTGGTGATTTCGATTGGAGGATTTTTTTCTGCGCGGGGGATTTTTTTACGAACACTCTCTCTCTTCATCAAACAACCGTTAATTTTTCATCCAACGGGTACCTCCAGAACTTACTTCTATAGGCACCTACAGAACCATTAAACCCATACCCTAGTAAATTATAGAAATGAAATGTTATCGTAAAAGTAAGAGTACTTTAGAAAACTAAAAATACAAAGAAGTAAAGGATACCAAAGAGTATTTTATTTAATAGGTAAAATTAAGTGAAGTAATGTTCATATTTTTTAAGAAATTACATGATTTATGATCGCATCTATCACTTGACATCGCTCCTTCACATCACCCTTAATTTTTGATTTCTATATAGATTTTTTTTTTTTTTTCTATTTAAACTTTTTATTTCTATTTCTACATTTTCGTTAAACATTATTCGACCTTCAGTTATCCGAATAAGAATCCAAATATTCGGATCGGGTCGAAACGAAGTTGGTGGCCGGATCCGCGACGGAACGGAAAAAAAAAAACAGAGTGGAACGCCTGCAAAAATCCACTGGATAATAGGAGCTGGGGTTTGGTGCTCCTCCTCGGTCGTCGCGTTGGTCGTGGCCGGAGCCGTCGAAATCGACCGTCGACTCCACTCCAGAGCTGGAGATATGGAAGGGTGCTTGTCTGTAAACGCTCTAATTCACCTCCCCGCATCGCCGTATTCCACTTACCCGAGGCAAGATGCCTTCGTTCCCTCCAACGACGGAAGCCCGGGGGGGCGGCGGCGGCAGCAGCAGCAGCAGAAGAAGGAGAAGAAGATAGGTCTAATGGTGGTGGAGGCTAAGGGAAAGAGAGGTGGAGGGATGATGGCTCGACAGTTTCAGCGGCAGCCTCCTCCCCAACTCCCCAAGCTGGAGGACGATGGCAATCCCAAGTTTGTTGTATTCATCCGTGCTGCAAATGTGAGTTCTTTGTTCTGAACTACTCCCAACTATCTTCCTGGTTGCGTTGGCGTCCGGGTTTTGTCTCTTTTACCCTCTGCGAAGAGTGTTTCATTTTCTGCTCAGTTGGATAATTCTGTTGCTAGGTTGATGGCAGCTATTCTACTGTTCTGGTAATTGGGGCGATCACCTTCGTGTGATTAATTCATTGATTTAGGGATATCATACTTATGGTTGCATGCTTGTGTCTTGTTATCATTTGATTGAGTTGTTTTCTTCTCGATGCATAACTTGGTGTTAGAGTGTATTAGGGCTAAGCCCCTATTGTAATGTTGAGACACATGTTGAGTTGTAGTTAGTACCAATATATATAGATAACGCCCTTTAGTACCGATATTTGTATATGCATACGACCTCATGGAGATCGTCAATGGTTCTCGGCCTTGTTTGATGTCCATTGTTTCTGTACTAGAGGTTAAAAGGGGTCGATCTTGCCTTGATATAGAATATCTTTAGTGGTAATGAATTCATCAACTACATCCTAAGATGGTTTTGTTCTTCTGTCAGTGAGGAGATCATATCTCAGTTCACTGATCTTTCCATGTTTTACAAGGTATGGGCCTTTCTTGAAAAATTCTGTCACTTAGTCATGATCAAAGATCATTCTCTACAGATATAAGGTTAACACACTCAAGAAATGGGATTGTGAAGATAATGCAAATTTGGATGATCTCCTCTTGGTCTCTTGATGCAAATTAGGGGCCAGAATCCCTAGTGTTGAGATAAGGGAAGAAGGATCCATGAAATACGAAAATGAAGTGAGGAATGGTTGGGTGGAATGAAGTTTAGGGTTTATAAAACAGAGGACGTTTGTGCCTAGTGGAAAGTTTAAACAGAAATTGTATGAAACATTTGTAAAATGTGTAATACATCAAATTTTGTGTTCATAAATTACAACAAAAATTCATAAGTTGTAGTACAAGTGAATAACTTAATAATTTATTTCGTCCTACATAGACATGACAATATCTATAAACTATATTTAAAATTTGCATTATCAAAAGTTATTATCAAATCAAAAGGTATAGGAACATGTTTAATTTTATGCCAACCATACCAATTGATACATTCAAACAATTTACTTTGTGGATACCTTAGAACCACATGATGGTTTATATGTTCTATGAAAAGCATCTTGGTGTTAGAGATTATATGCTAAATATGCTTCAAAATGAAGTCATCTAATTTCCGCCAAGTGATAAACATTGGAGGCTAAGGAAGGCGAAATCCCCGTAGCTTCCTTTGGGCTAGTGTACCAATTAAACTCCATGACCAACATATCTTTTAGAGGGAAATTCAGATTCTTATTTTGCTAATTACTTTCCTCTTCCATTGACAATAACACTGATGTTGACTCGAATGCATTGGCTAGATGGTCATCCCTTGTTGGAGTTTTGCAATGGCCATGGTACCTATCGGAGTAGCCATAGGAGTCTGACCCAAGCCTTGATGTTAAGTAATAAGGGGACTCAATAAAGGCAACTTGATTGAAAGAGGACATGTTGAAGCAAGAATGCTTGATGTTATGCATGACAATGCCTTGCTTGTGGGCAACACTTACCATCTCCACAATCTACCGTAATATGTGCAGCCACTACATAATTGTGGATGGGCTTGGCTTACAGAGTAGGTCATGGTAGACAAAGGAGGTTAGGGTCATGGCTAAAGTCACAAATGAGGTTGCAGAGGAGGTCGTAGGTTGAGGATGGCAAAGGCTTGCAAAAAGGAGGTCATAACTTGCAATTGAGGGTTGTAGAATTGGGGTCGGGAGAAAATTGGAAATTATCAGGCTTTTATTTCTTGGGGCCTTTCTACAAACTTAAAATTTTCGTTTCCTAATTTTCGATAAGCACTAACACCTTAACTTTTTAGTTTCCTAGGAAAAAATTCCTTTTCGGGAAATTTTGGGTGACACAACCCCTCCCTCATACAAAGTGAAAAAATTAAAATGAAGTTCAATACTATAGCTTAGGAATGTGGGTGCTATTGGATCAGTTCATTTTGTATGGCAACCATACCATGCTATTCTATTGAAGTTTGCTGTTGCTAGCCACTTTGTGTAGAATGATGATTTGGTTCTTGCTGTATTCAATGGCTTAGGCTTTGATTTCAACTCAATGGTGTCTTTTGTAATATTCTAAGTTGATCCAATTCTGCATAATGATCTTGTGGGAGTCTTGTTTGGTCACAATTAGTCGTAGTTAATATGTAAAAGAGAGGGAGATGGAAATGGAGAGATCACTTGCAAGCATGTACATATGTACTGATTAATTATGTTGTCAATAAGAGCATCCATTAACTAAACACAAGGCCTCTTTTACAGAGGCTACATAACACATACAAGATGCAAATCTTAACATTCAAAAGCATTTTGTAAATCATTAAAAACTACAAAAATAATTTCAACATTCATTTGTAGACCTGGTTAAAAAATGGGTGCTCTAGTCTACCCTATCGTAGGAAGGGTAAGAGTCGTGGAAACAACAAATTTCAAGATTGGACTTTTTAATTCATGCCAAGATCTCCCAATCTCCCTTCTGTTTCCCATTGGTAGTTGGTGTTTAGTGTCAGATTTGTGGCCATCTTAATCACTCTTCTCTGTCAGCCATAATTGCTACAGGCCACTCTGATTCAAACTCCAGCTGCAAACTTAGTTCATATATCTGTTGCTTCCTCGAATTGGTATATTGACTTTAGGACGACTCATCATGTTGCAAAATATCTTACAAAATCTTGACATAGCACAAGAGTATACTGGACAGGATGAACTCGTTGCAAATGGCTTAGATTTGCCCATCACTCTCATTAGTTCTCACACTATTAATTCTCACAATTCTTTGGGCACTAGCAGCTGCAACACCTGATCTCACTTGGATCCAAAGCTTATGTTCAGAACTTGTCCTTTTAATCTCGGAGGCTACTAAACTTTATCATGACAATGTGGGGGCTCTCTACTTATAAGCTAATGCTGTTTTTTAGTCTGAGATGAAGGATGTGGAAATTGATTTCTACTTTGTCCTTGATAAGGTTGCAAAGAAATGCCTTTAAGTTCATTTTGTCATGTTAGAGAGCAGCTGCCTGATCATCTTACCAAAGCATTGCCAACATCTTTGTTTACTTGTTTCTTGTCCGATAGGGTGTCCTATCACAGCTAAGCCCCTATTGCAATGTTGAGACACGTGGAGTTTTGGTTACCCATATTTATAAATAAAACTGTTGATGATCATCAGGGTTGAGTTCAGATTATCATTCTGTTCATCTATCTTGTTCTTCGATCTAGGTTATCCAACACTTACTAATTGATAAAGTAAAGAAAAATATGTTCTTATTTAATGTTGTTCATAATTGTTAGTATTTGAGCAAGTGCTGGACTTGTTGAGGGTTGCTCTTGTACAGGTTTATCTCTGGTACCCACTCAGTATAATCACAGGTGGCACCACTGCCAAAATCATGGTTGCTGCAAAAGACAATTTTCTGGGGAAGTACCTCTATAAAGATACAATCGCAAGGAATATTGCTGCTGTAATTTATAAAGTAAGATTTCTATTACCCACCATGCATATTGAAGAATTTTTGTGATTCTTATGCTGGCATGAGGATTAGGATGTTAGTATGGTCAACAAATACGGTTAGCTGTGTATGAAATTACATTTGAGTTTCAAACTCTTTTCAAAAATAAAGCATGCCCTTGCCACACCATTACTTAATGTGAGCTCAAAATCTAGTACACAGAAAAGCACGTGCATTCCAATTAAATAATATTTCATTTCAACACTTTGATAAGAATTATTTTCAAGTCACCTGCTTGTGGGATCGGGACTACCATGTTATTGGTAGAATCATTAATAACAAGGTTTGGAGCTGCATTTTGCTGATATTCATGCATTACTGACTCTGTCAGGTGATATGATTTAAACAGGATGAGAAAGAGATACAGAAGTCAGCATTAAAACAATTTCGTGTGCTGCGGTTAACCACTGAGTTCAAATATGGCTACAAGCTTGTTGTAATGTCCTTTCTCCTAGCACTTACGCTAGTTATCTCAGCATCCTAACACTTGTATTACATTTCTGTTATCTGAATTTTTATTTTATTATTATTTTTTCCATCTTACAGGAAAACAATAACTTAAGAGCAGCGCTTTCACCTTCTGATGTAATAGAGGTAGGTTGTTGGATCCTGTACGCAGGTGTCAAGCTCCTCTGCTCATTTCTGCTAACCAACTCTTAAAAGCTCTTTCGGCCTTATTTATCGATTTTATTGTCTATTTCAGCTTCCTTCTGAAGCAGAACTCAAGACAGTTGTTGATAAAGTGAAAGATTTCTTTGGTGATGCCAAAGAATCCTTTGGAAAGATCACGTCACTGAATACAGGTTCAGTTGTGGACGACAACGACGACAAGCCTGTGGCAAAAAATACCAAAAAATCTAATGCCAAAAAATCTTAGTGAGTGTTGTGCAGTCTTGTGAGGTAGTGGCTCTCCCACATTCCTCGTTACAATCTGTTGTAAAATATGGTTCTACCCAAACCAAGTAAAACATGAAAAATAGGTTATGTTCGGCATGCACATCAGGTTTTCTTATAATCAATTGATTTTGAATTAAACATTCACGCTATAACACGACCTCAATTCTTATGGATGCACTTCAGGTTTTCTTGCAGGATGACAATTCGAAGCAGGTGGTGCCTTTTGGATATTGTAGAGCTGCTGTTTTTGATGCCCTTTTTGTTGCTGCCCGCAAGAATTCAGTTGATTTATATGGAGTGGAATTACATTCACAAAACTTGGGTGGTAATGCTAGGTTAGGAAATTGTGACTTGCAAACATGTTAGGTGTTAGGGTTTATGTGCAAACTTGCAAGTGGCATTTGAAGGTGTGCAAAGTTTTTTCTCATGAGATTGTGGTTGGTGAGTGGCGTGAGCACATACTCTGATGCCTTATGTGATGAGTTGGAGCAATTAGTAGAAAGGAGGGAACAAGGAGCATGTATGAGACTACCATCAGTTCATCTTAATCAGTTAGGAGGTTTTTTTTTTTTGATTTTAGGAGGGGATTGTGCTAGATAGATTGTCTGAAAATAGAAAAGAGTAAGGAAAGAGAATTTAAACTTTTTAGGGTTTGTTTGTATGCATCAGGAAAATTAGGAAATATTTTTTTTAAAAAAATTAGTTGTATTTGTCATGAAATTTTTTAAATATTCTTTAATATTTTATTTTTTAATATATTTCTTTGTTTAATATTTTATTTCTGTTGACTTTTGTTTCTTTTTCTCTAGTGTTCTCTTTTAATATAGGTCGTCGACTTAAAAGGGAGGTGGTGAAGGAGGTGATGACGACGTGAGGAAGCAATCAATGTTGGGAGAAGTTGGGAAGGGCAATTAGGTATAAGTCACGAGGTTAGCAGAGAAAATTTCAATCATATGTGTAAGAAAAATTTGTTATTTATATGGTCGGAAAGTTTGAAATTTTCCAGCATGAACATTAGAAAATTGGAATTTGGAAATTTTTTTCAAAAATTTTCGTTTTCCTTATTTTCAAGGGGACACACTTTGGTTCTGTTTGTTTAAATGGTGTATAGTGTTTACCATACTTTTTTATTATACACTGTAATTATATATAATAATATTTATCAAATACCTTTAACATTCTATGATTTCATTTGGTTACAGCTCTTATCATAATTAAAAATCATTCCTATAGTTTAATAATATGGGAGTTTTTTAATATAACTTTTTTAAATTTTTTTATTATAACTTTTATGAGGTATTTGTGTTCTTTGGAAATCAATTAAAAAGAAAAATTTAAATTTTTTTTATTGTTGAAATATTAAAAATTTGAAAATAAAAAGTTTTATGGAATTGTTTGTGAATGTTATAAAAATTTAGAAAAAATTATATTTAATTTTTTAAAAATTAAAAATATTTTAAAATTTTAATATTTCATTGAAAAAATTTTCAAATTTTTTTTTTCATTGATTTCTAGTTGGCATAAATCCTCTTTTGATTACATTAATATTAAAAAATATAATTCTGCTATTTTATATATTTTATTTAAATATTAAAATAAATATAAATATTATAAATACAAATCTTTGTAGAGTGATCTAAAAATCAATGTATCTTTTTATAGCTTCGATAGTTGTTTTTTTTTCCAGATGTAGTTGAAAAAGCTTACATCAAATACAGTTTACATTAACAAAAATTTATACCAAAAAATTTATATTATAAATTATATAATTTCTTAAAAAATATAGATTTATTTAATTTTATTACATAACCAAACATTACTTTTGTATATTTTCTAACTTAAAAAGCGATTTCGAAAGCAAAATATTTATTGACGTTTGGTGTGAGATGAAAAGTAAGAATTTTTATTTTTGATTTATGTTTCATCTTCGACTTCAGGGGTTATTCATAAGTTATTCTTTTTAAATTTTTACTTTTTTTATTGAATAAGGTAGTTTCGTATTTTTGGCGTTTTAATTTAAAATTAAGAAAGAAAGTAAAGAGATTTACGAAGAAAGAAGAGGAGAGGAGAATGCTAAGAATCAATTTTAGAAGATTTGTGCCAACGAAATTAAAAAGAATTGAATTAAAGAGAATTTAATTTTATTTAATTTAAGTATTTGTGTAGTTTTTTTTGATGAAATTTAATTTCTTTGTAAAATTCAAAAGGAAAGTTCAAAATTCAATTTTAACTTTATTCACTGTAAATTTAGTAGAATCTCTCTGGTTGCAATTCTTTTACGAGATATTTTGTAATTTTTACATTTTTTTTTTAAGTCAATAGTTAAAATTTAAAATATATTAACTTTTTTATCATTTTTAAAATAAAAAATAAATTTGTCTAATTTCGTTATATGTATAAATACTAAAAATTTAAATTTTATTCAATTTTGTAAAATACACATACACATCTTTATTATATTTAATTCTATTCTATTCAATTCTAATGAATTTTTAATAATTTATTTTCATCCGTATACACACAGATAGACTCTTAATATATTTTTACTTATTAAATTAAACATCTATAAAATTAATTTTCTCTACTAAAATATATTATTCTCGGCTTCAAAAGAATTTCGCTGTCTACCCGTAATTTTTCTTCGGAAAAGATGTTGTCGTCCGCAAAATTGCGGCCCCGTTTTCCCCGTCTCCCGCTACGTCCATTACGTGTTTGCAGAAATGCGGCAACCGCCGCGACGACCGCTTCCTCGGTGACCATTCCCCTTTCGGTGCTCCCACCGCCGCCACCACCGCCACCACCGACCTCCGCCTACGTCCACCTTCCTTTCTGCCTAAAACGCTGCCACTACTGCGACTTCCCCGTGGTTGCCCTGGGGTCCGCGACCAGTCCCACCTCCGACCCCCGCTTCTCCAACTACAACGCCCTTCTCCTTCGCGAGGTCCGTGCTACACGACCCAAATCCGACTCTCGCCCACCCCTCAAAACCATCTATTTCGGCGGTGGCACCCCTTCCCTCTTCCCGCCGCCCCTCGTCTCCTCCCTCCTCGACGCTCTGGTAGCGAGCTTCGGCGTCGAAGACGACGCGGAGGTGTCCATGGAGATGGACCCGGGGACGTTCGATGAGGTGGTGCTGAGGGAGCTGGTGGGGATGGGCGTCAACAGGGTGTCGTTGGGGGTGCAGGCGTTTCAGGAGGAGCTGCTGGGGATTTGTGGGAGGTCGCATGGGCTGAGGGAAGTGGAGGAGGCCATCGGGGTTGTGAAAGGAGAGAGTCGTCTGGTAAATTGGAGCATGGATTTGATGTCTTCGTTGCCGAACCAGAGTTTGGAGATGTGGGAAGAGAGCTTGAGGCGCGTGGTCGATGCTGGGCCTACTCATGTCTCGATCTACGATCTGCAGGTTGAGCAAGGGACCAAGTTTGGGAAGCTGTAAGTTGATCTGAGAGAAGAACTCCAACAATAATGCTGTTTTTTACCAAAGAAGCTACAGTCTTTAAAAGCCATGCTTTTATGCGTTTTACCTGTTCGATTGAATGACCAGATTGTTTGCAACAGGTACACTCCAGGGGAGTTTCCATTGCCAAGTGAGAAGCAATCTGCGGACTTGTACAAGATGGGGGTGGAGACGCTCAGAAGAGCGGGCTATGAACATTACGAGATCAGTAACTACAGCAGGAGTGGTTTCCAGTGCAGGCACAACCTCACGTACTGGGGAAATCGACCATACTATGCCTTTGGCCTCGGTGCTGCCAGTTATGTGAATGGGATGAGGTTCTCAAGACCGAGGAGAATGAGGGACTACACAGAGTACGTGCAGGACTTGGAGAACGGGGTGGTGTTTGATCATCTTTCCAACAACAGTGGGGGTTTGGATGCCAAAGACGTGGCCATGGATGTGGTCATGCTTGCAATGAGAACCGCAAGAGGATTGGATGTGAAGAGCTTTGTTGAGGATTTTGGCATGCCATTGGCAACCTCTCTGTGCCAGGCGTTTGAGCCGTACCTAGAGAGTGGTCATGTTGTTGCATTGGATGGGAGTGGAAGACCGATTCCCAGCAACCGCAAGCTGCAATTGGAGGATAGTGGTCCAGAGTGCAAACCTGCGTTTGTCCGGCTCACTGATCCTGAGGGTTTTCTTCTGTCGAATGAATTGATTTCCATTGCATTCCGGATGATTTGATGATGTGATGATGATGTCTCCATAGACGGTAAAAATTTGCTATCTCTGCCGCAATGGAAAGACCAAGCTATCAATTACAATCTTGTTCCAAAAATACAAAACATGTAAGCAATTTCTTTCTTTTTTCTTTTTGAAAGACTAATTACCAAGAGATTTATTGGGGAAAGAGGATGTTCAGGTACAACCATTGTCCAATGGGTTTGAGGTTTAGATGGACTTTTGTGTGAATGTAGCCCATCTTCCAAGATTGTGAGCTTGAGTGTCGATGAAAGGTGGTAGTGGTCCACTACTTGATCGACGGCTCTTGTACAACCCTTAGAGGGTCGATGCAGTAGCATGTAGGAACATATATATATCTATACATGTAGGACACATGTACAAGTAGAAATTTCCCAGAAATGGAAGAGCTTTGATAGGGTCATATGTGGAGGAGAAACCATTTCAATCTTTCTCAAACCTAAGGATTGGCTGGGTACTTGCAACTTGGGATTTGCATGGGACCTTCTTGTACAACTATTCTAGTGTTGCCACTCAATCGTGTAGTCGACAACCACTGACAACATGGTAATTCCAACATTTCACCAGTAGGTGATAGTGTTGATCTTCTTTCACTTGAGATTGTTTGATTATAATTATTTTAGTCTAGTACATAAAAAATAAGACAACTTTTTTTTTCTATTTAACTTTTAAAAAAGTTTTTTTATTTGGCATATTAAAACCAATTAGCATATGGATTATACATTTAGTAACAATTACTGAAGGTTGTGGTATATTTCTTTATGATGGTAGAAATAATCATTACCAACTGCTGTATTAATTAGCAAGATCTTTATATTAAGAATGTGTTGAGTTCAAATTTAAGTAAAAAGCAATACCAACATTAAAGAAAGAGAATTCCCTTATGAAGGTGATGAATTCAAAACCCTTGTTATCAAAGCTTCATATTTTGATTGGATATTTTTAGTTTCATTAAAAATGATCCATTTGATTTTAAAGCAAACATATTTACAGCATAAGTTGTGTGGACTAACGTATGGAACATTATTTAGAAATATTTTTATTTGTTGATGTGCTAAATATTAATTAGTCTTTAAAGTTTCTTGGAAATCAAGTGAGAGAAAGAAAAGAGGAGCAGGAAAGATGCTTGAGATCTTAATCTCACATTTTTTGATATCAAACTTTTCACACCTTAATTAATATTTAATTGTGCCATTTCTTTATCAATTGTTAGTTTAACATGCATTTTTATATATTTTGCATTAATGCGTAGCTAGCTAGCTAGTGTAATTGCTGATGAGTAAGTATACATGATTTGAGGAATGGAATAATTAAGAATATTTGATCATAAATATGTATTACTTGTTACCTAAAAGATTATGGTGTCTAATGATGAGATCAATTTCATCTTCCATGAACTCTCCTCTTTTGATGTTGGGTTTGAGGTAGTTTAACCATCGCAGCCTACAACTCTTCCTGCATCTCCTTAAACCTAAATTTTTCAACTCCCCAAATTTGGAAATCAATTCATGTATGTATATATGTTAATTAAAAATAATTCAAAGGTGGAGGTGGAATATGCACACCAGTCCTTTATGGGAGAGACCAATTTCCTTTGCCATATTTCGTAACGCATCTTTTGAGCAATTGATCTTCTTCTCGGCTCTATGTTCCTTTCACCCCTTTTGCCTCCTTCCCCTCCACTACAACACACCTCCACTTTTCTTCCCTTCCCTTTCCTATGCATACATACAATTCCACCCTATCCCATTTATAATTAAGAGTGAAAAGTTCATATGTGACTACATCTGATTTACAAGAGTACTTGATGATTATGCACCACACAAAGGGATAGCCAACAATCAATCAACATGCATGGATGAATGCTAACCACTATCAAAAGTAATTAACTAGTCATAATGACTCATTAATCAAAAGTAAGCATACGGTCACTATCAAAGGAAAATTAATTAATGTGGGAGCTTATGAAAGATATGTTTTTGAATAAGAACAAATTAATCATAGTCCCTACCCATATGTTTTCATAGTCCCTACCCATATGATTCTGGTGTGTATATATTGCACCTGCTTTTGTGACAACTCTTTATGCAATGCACACAAAAAAGAAGAAGTGCAAAGCAGAAGAACTAGATGATGAGGAGATCAAGTGTAACTCCAATGATAATGGAAATTAAGGAATTGACTACTTGATTGGGTTGTTTGCATTTTTCAATCAATCACGCTTGGACCGTTGTATTTGGACATCATCTCTCATACGTTTGGATGCATGCACATATTTATCACTATTTTTTGGTCAATCATTACATGTAGTAGTATACCTATGTATGGATGTTTTCTGCTACTTAATTATGTAGTCAAGGTTTGACTACGATGAATGGTAGTGGATAGGTTCTCTCATTGTAATTAGGTGAGCCATAATTACAGAGATTATAGTTCTGCTTAATTCATTTAATTTGTAATTTATGTTTTCACTTATGTAGGAGGACCCTTGTACATATGCTCCAATCTAGTTGGAGAAGGAGCATGTGGGAACCCAGACATGGAAATATACACATTTGAGCTGATATTTTTTATTAACATATTGAAATAAATTATTATATAGTAAATAATTCAAGACTTAATTTCCATTTTCGTTTTAAGACTTCCAATAGGTTATAGTGAAAATATTCACACCTTAGATTGTGTTAATTTATGTATATAAACACTAGTTTGAAATATTCTTAGTTAGGGTTGTTAGAGTTTTTATGGTTGCTAGGCAATCAAGCGATATAAATCAAAGAAGAGTAGAAAAGATGCAAAAACAAGCAAACAAGCACAATAGTGTGGCATAATCAAAGAAATGGTAGTAGTAGCAGCATGGAGGAGACAAAATGATATTAATTGAAAAAATGTAAAGATGATCTACATTTTTTATACAAGAAGAACTATTGGAAACAAGTTACACAAATTTTAAACACCAATATTTTAATTAAATACGACGATTTTGTTATAATATTAGTGAAATAAAAATGCAATGCATTATTCAAAGAAAGGGCATGGTAATCAATTACTTGAATTGAATGACATAATAAAGTCTAGATTGGGCAACTGGAAGAGTGAAAGAAGTGTTTCACCATAGATGAATGGACAAAATGAAATTAAGAAGTGTTGATTCAAATGTCTTGCCCAAGGAACCTCTTGATATCTTCATCCAAAAAGTAGTCATCCCATTCCATTAGAGATCCATGAGCTGCGAGGTCATCACCTACATTCTCTTGTGTTGTTGCTTGGTCATCGAAAACACACAACGAGGTTGATAGTGCTTCCTTGTGATGGTTGATGGATTCACCATTCACAGGTATTCCTCCACTGTCATTATCCTCCAAAAGCACTTTTGCCCAAAACAACAGCTCTATCTCCACACAATCCTTCTTTTCCCAATTGGCAGCTAAAGGTAGTGACTTCTCCTTGGTAGTGGTACTTCCAGTACTATTATAGCAAATATCTGTACATGATACTAGTGGCTTTGATGCTATTGTCTGTCCTATTTTTGTAGTGACATCTGTGTTGTTGCCCTGTCCAAATGACTCCACACACATGGGATGTTTGTGTTGTAAGGTTTGTGGTTGGCAAGGCCTCCAAACCCATGCTTTAGGCTTGATGGCCTTGATAATGGTCTGGTTGGTGGAGAGGTTGATTGGTTGTTTTCCCTTCTTCTTGCTATTGTCGACAATAGATTGATTGGTAGTGGAATTGATGTTATTTGTCATTTTCTTTATGCTCTTCTTGTTGCCAATGACTTTCATCGTTGTTATTCTGGTATTGCTTGCCTCCCTCAACTCCTTATCCTTTCCCAATTTCTTAGAGAGGTGTGTGTTCCAATGGTTCTTGATGTCATTTGCAGTTCGACCAGGAATCCTCACAGCTATCAATGACCACCTAATGGATGTTCAAGATCAATAATGAGCATGCAAGAGACGCAAATATGATTTCTATGATTATGTAGCTTGTTAATCATTCGCCATGTTTAAAAGTTCACTAGTTGTGCATCGTAATTAATTAATCTAAAATTAACACAACAATTTGTGTGAATTAATTGGTATGCATGCATCATTTTGCACGTAATTTTGTGGTAATTAGAGAATGTTAGTGATTCAATAAAGTGCTAATTAAGTAAAACAAATTGATAGTACATGCATATTACCTATTTCCGAAAAGATTATGGAGTCTAACGATGAGATCAATTTCATCCTCCATGAACTCTCCTCTTTTGATGTTGCCTCTGAGGTAATTCAACCATCGTATCCTGCAACTCTTTCTACACCTCCTCAACCCTAAATTGTTTAATTTGATCTCAAGAGATGAATATGACGACTTAACATACGTGTGTATGCTAATTAAAACTTATTGAAATTAAGGTAGAGATGGGATTTGCACATATATATACCTGCCCTTTGTGGAATAAGTGACCAATTTCCTTCACTGTATTTCTTGATGTATCTCTTAAGCAACCGATCCTCTTCTTGAGTCCACGTTCCCTTCTTCACACCTAATATTGCTTCCTTTCCCTCCATGTCTAACACACTCCCACTTCCCTTCCCTTCTCTTTCCTCTACATACATACACTTGCTTCGACCCCCATCCCATTTATAACAAAGAGTGAGACCATGTAACACGTGTAGCTACAATCTTCAATTGTTATCTCTTACAATAGTAGTTGATCGTGATGAATGCATGCCCACCACACAAAGGGATTGCTAGCAATCAACATTGCTAGCAATGTAATGGACATACTTGAGGACATATGTTTAATCACATGCAAATTAGACATCATGGTGGGGTCACACACACAAGCGTATATATTTGTTCTTTTCGATCAACCATCGACAATTACATTGACGAGTGGCACACATTTACATGTGTTGATCGACGACTGTTTGCTCTCAACCACCGCAGGTGGTATGCGTAAATGGAGTATAGCTAACCTTCACACCTAGCCAGGGAATGGTGGGTTTGGGTGGAATGGTAGCTATGTATACCCCATCTTCCTCATTAATTACCATGTGAAGAACAATGCCTTCTCGAACACTTTGTGTTGTTATATATAAATATGGGATAGAGGGTGGTGGTGGTGGAAGTGTATGTATGTTGTGCAAATGAAGGAAAGGGAATCAAAGCGAAGTGGAAGTGTGGAAGACCTAGAGAGGGGCAATGAGAGGGTAGTGAACAAAGGAATGTAAGGCTAAAAAGAAGATCTATTGCCAATCTATAGACTAAAGGCTATATATATTACAGTGGTAGATTTAAGCCGTAAACTTAATCTTGTATACTTAAGGTCCTCCACTCTCGCTCCTGCCCTCTGTGCAAACCTGGTTGCCACCCTGTGAGATTGGTCACTGCTTGACTCCTTGTGGAAGCCTAGCCCCTTCTCTTTTGCAGCCTACCTCATGGGCACCTGGTAGCTCCATGCGGTTGCCACCTCGTGGACCTGACTGTTGCCTGCAAACCGACAGAAGACCGACTCCACTCCTTTTAGCCCTAATAATCTCCCACTTGGAGATTTTCTTTCGTGTTAAATTCCCGGTGGCCGGTGTTGAAAACATTGGCTTCTGCTATTAGCTCCAGTCTCCAAGCTTCATGTTCCGTGGAGACCTACAAGACTCATGCAGAGTCTCAACTTCTTTACTGTCATCACCTTGGTGAACATATTTGTAGCATTCTGTGCTCCTTTCACCTTTTGGAGATTCAGACTTCCCTCATCGACCTACTTTTGGATGAAGTGAAACCTCATTTTTATGTGTTTGGACCTGGAGTGAAACTTTGGGTTTTCTGCCAGGTAGATGGTGGATTAACTATCACAGAATAGAACACTATTCACCTATCGGTAGCCTAGCTCGGCAAGGAGGTTCTCCAGCTAGATCTTCTCTTTTGGTGGTGGAGAGGGCAACCATGCCTTGTAGCTTGGATCTCCAGCTCACAATTGTGCCTCCCTTAGTAAACATGTACCCCGAGGTGCTTCGGAACTTGTCCATGTCTCCTCTCAGGTCCGAGTCGCAGAAACCCATCAACTCCGTTGAACCCTTCCAGGAACACAGGTCATATCTGGGTGTCTCTTGCAAATACCGAAGTATTCACTTCACGGCATGCCAGTGCTTCTTACCTAGATTTCCCATGAACTTGCTCACAGTCCCGATGGCATGTACTATGTTCGGCTGGGTGCAAGTCATGGCATACATGAGATTGCCCATGGTAGCTACATACAGGAATTGGGTAATCTCCTCTTGGTCTCGTTCAGTGCTAGGTGATTGCTCCTTCAACAGCTTGAGGTACGGCCCCAGGGGAAGATTTGTCTTCCTCTCATCTAAGATATTGAATCTCCTAAGTATTTTCTCCATGTACTTTTCCTGGTTTAACCTCAGTGTGCCGGTTGCTCTGTCTCAGATGATTCGCATCCTGAGAATCTGTCGGGCCACCCCCAAGTCTTTCATCTCAAACTTCTGGCTCAGTTGACCCTTTAGCTTCTAGATTTCCGCTATGCTAGAGCTAGCAATCAGCATATCATCTACATAGATTAGTAGAATGACATAACACTTCTTTAGTCTCTTTATATAGCAACAGTAGTTTGTGCCACATCTGTTGAAGCCCATGGTACATATGAAGCTATCGAATTTCTTGTACCACTGTCTGGGCGCTTGCTTCAACCCATACAAACTCTTCTACAGTCGGCAGACTAGTCCAACTTCCAGGCCCACTTCCATGTATCCTTCCGATTACTGCATGTAGATCTCTTCATCTAGATCTCGTGAAGAAACGCTATCTTCACATCCATTTGTTCCAGGAAGAAGTCGTCAGATATTGCTATACTCAGGATGGTTCTCACCATAGTCATCTTGACTACCAGGGAAAACACCTTCGTGTAGTCAATGTCCTAAACTTGTTGGAAGCCCTTGACAACTAGTCTGGCCTTGTACTTCTTACTCCCATCCGGTTGTTCTTTCAGTCTGAACACTCATTTGCAGCCAAGCGCCTTCTTCCCTTTGGGTAGTCGGGTCAACTACCATGTCTGGTTTCTTTCTAGGGATTTCATCTCCTCCCTCATGGCTGACTTCCACTTAATTACATCCATCGCTTCTATAGCTTTGGGATAGCTACCTGGCTCACTGTCATCTGTGAAAAAGAGAAAGTTGGTGGACGGTGAGTACCTTACGAGAGCCCTGGAAACCCTCGTTGATCTTCTGGGTTCAGATGTCATCATCCAGACGTCTTGTTCCGGTTGCCGCTCCACTTCAGCCAGTTGCTAGGTTAAACGATCTGGCTATCTCTCGATTGACTCTGTGTTCGAGTCTTCAATAAACCCTGCACCAGTCTCCTAGATCTGCTCGTTTGGCTCTCTGACAATCCAGTCATCTTCTACCGACTCCCACTCTTGCTCGTCCTAGACCCGTAAGGGCCCCTTGCTTCCATTAGTTTGAGGCTAGCTCTTGTCTACCGATTGTCGACTAACTTCAACCGGTTGTCGGTCGGCGCTACCCGGCTACCTGTCAACTGTCAAATCATTCTTGTGCTTGTATAACTCTTTCTCTTCAAAGACTACATCTTTCGTACAGACTACCTTCTTGACTTCATCGTTCTAGAGTCGGTAGCCAAGATACTCTTGTCTGTACTCGACGAAGTAGCACTTCTTGGACTTCGGGTCCAGCTTATCCCTCTTATCTTCCTTGACATGCTGGTATGAGAGAGACTAACCTTCTTCTCTTCTCACATTTCTTCCGGTATGCGAAAGTCAACCAGGACTGAAGGACCTCGGTTTACCAAATAAGCCGTCGTGCTGATGGCTTTTGCCTTGAAGGACATCAGAAACTCAGCATGAAGCCGCATGCACTGGGCCCTTTTGTTTAGCGTCTGCTTCATCCTCTCGGCAACCCAATTCTATTGGGGGGTTTCGGGTATTGTTCGGACTCTTCTGACTCCTTCCTCCACATAGAAATTGATGAACTCTTTACTGTCATACTCCCCACCATTGTCTGATCTAATGCACTTCAGTCTTCTTCCTATTTGATTTTCCACTTCTGCTTTCTAGATCTGGAATGCTTGGAAAAGTTTAGACTTGTGCGTGAGGAACCGCACCCAAACTTTCCAAGTAGAGCCATCGATAAACGTTAAATAGTAGTAGGCGCCGGCTAAGGAATGGACGGGCGTCGACCCCCACACGTCAGTGTGCACCAAGTCTAGCTTACCTAGCTTTGGACTGTCTGTCTCCTTTGAGAAGCGGACCCTCTTCTATTTCCCAAAGATGCAGCTCTCACAACTCTCCAGGCGAACTTCCTTTAGTTTTGGGATTCTTCCACCGATAGCAAGCATCTTTAGTCCATTCTTGCCCATGTGTCCTAGCTGACAGCTACTGCCACCGTCATTTGACTGTCTGCCTCACCTCCTATGAGATATAGGGTCCTCGCTCTCTCGCCGGATGCAATCATGTGGATTCCCTTGGTCACCTTCCACTTGCTGCTTCCAAAGCCGACATGGTGGCCCTCTTTGTCCAGCTGACTTATAGAGATCAAATTCTTGGCCAAGTCAGGGACATACCTCACCTCTTGGAGTCTCCATAGTCCCTAATTTGTCTAGATCCGGACTTCACCTCATCCGAGCACGTCTAGACTGGTATTGTTGGCTAGATACACCTTCTTCATTGGCATCTCCCTATAGTTATTCAGTAGTTCCTTTCGATACGTCGTGTGGAACAACGCACCCGAGTTCATGACCCATGTGTCGGCTATACTATCGACACTGCAAAGTAGGGCATCACCTATGTCGTCGGCCAAAGCATTCACCCTGGCTCCCTTGCCGGCTGCCGTGTTCATCCTTCTAGGTTCCAAACACTTCAACCGGAAGTGCCCGAACTTGTCGCAGTTCCAGCATTTAATCTCCGCACGACTCTTGCTCTTGCCACTTGACTTCTACCGATAGTTGGACTTTTGACTCCAAGACTTGCTGCGTCCCCTGCTCTCCACACTAAGGGCCAATGTGGACGTTTCCCCGCTGCTCTTCTGGCAGATGTCTTTGTTTAGCACCAAATTCGTCACCTTCCCCATGTCCAACCTTCAGTGTCCTAGAGAGTTACTCATGGAAGTCACCACGGCTACCCAGCTAGCCGGCAGCAATGACAGCAGGATTAGCACCCACACCTCGTTGTTGAACACGATCTCCACGAAATCTAGCTATGTCAGAATTTGTTGAGCTTGTTCACATGGTCGGCTACTGCTGTTCCCTCCATTTTCAAGTTGAAAAGCCTACGCATGAGGAAAACCTTGTTGGAGGCCGTCAGCTTCTCATACATGTTGGACAGGGCCCGCAATATTGAACAACATGTTCCTTGCCAATGAGAGCCTAATCAGTCCCAAAGCTTTTCTGTCTAAAAGCTCCCACTGTTCCTACTCCATTTTCTCCAGTTTCCGTCTCGACAACGGCTAGTGGAGATCCTTATGGTAAAGATTATCCTCTATTTGCATTTTTCCAGAACGTGAAATCTGTCCTATTGAACTTGTCGACCCTGAGCTTCCTCTCCTCTGCCATCTGTGATCTTTTAGGGTTTCCAAATGAAATAATCCGATTGCCGCTTCCCTATAGTCGACTCTCACTTCTTCTGTCGGATGTCGTCTGCTCCAAATGACTATCTACTCCTAGCGGCACGCAACTCTGGACGTCCCTCTGCTCACCCGATTGCCACTCTTGCTACCAAGTGTCGTCTACTCCTGACGACCACCATTGCAAATAGCACTATCCAGATGCCGCTCTACTCACCCAGTTGCTGGTTGGTTCTGCCTGGTAGCCGAGTCCCTCACTTGTGACTACAAACGTGTTTCATATCCTTCGCTGCTCCCTCTCGACTTGGAGCTTTGATACTAGTTGTTGGGAAAAATCGATTGCACTTCATCCTCCACCGACGCGCAGTGCCAGCTCTAACCCCCCAAACACGAACATCAAATGTACACGTTCTCTCCTGTTGAACACCGGTTACAAAACCGAGATCTCTCTCTCTCTCTCACACCGCTTGTCCATCAATTGGCTACCGGTCCTTCGGGGTTGGTAGCCCCCAGCTCGACCAGGTCAGACACCCGCTCTTCTGGACTTTGAGTCCCACTCTTCATAGCTATATGCTAGTCCGTAGACCAAAGGTAGTATATATTACGGTCGTATACTTAAGCCGTAAACTTAATCCTATATACTTAAGGTCTTCCGCTCTCGCTCCTATATACATACAATGAGGTTGATAGTGCTTCCTTGTAATGGTTGTTGGATTCACCATTCACCTACACTCTCCTCTTTTGATGTTGGGTTTGAGGTAATTTAACCATCGTGTCCGGCAATTCTTTCTACACCTCGTCAACCCTAAATTGTTCAATTCGATATGAAGAGATGAATATGACGACTTAACATACATGTGTATGCTAATTAAAACTTATTGAAATTAAGGTAGAGATGGGATTTGCACATATATATACTTGCCCTTTGTGAAATAAGAGACCAATTTACTTTGCTGTATTTCTTGATGTATCTCTTAAGCAACCGATCCTCTTCTTGAGTCCACGTTCCCTTCTTCACACCTAATATTGCTTCCTTTCCCTCCATGTCTAACACACTCCGACTTCCCTTCCCTTCTCTTTCCTCTACATACATACACTTGCTTCTACCCCCATCCCCATCCCATTTATAACAAAGAGTGAGACCATGTAACACATGGAGCTAGAATCTTCAATTGTTATCTCTTACAACAGTTGTATGTTGATGGTGATGAATGCATGCCCACCCCACAAAGGGATTGCTAGCAATCAACATATGTGGATGAATGTGGTTCTCCATTGCTTAATCAGTGGTCCAAGCGCACATGCTCTTGTTGATTGATCGATCGATCAATTGATGGATACGTACAAAAGTGAAACGTGTACAATCAGTCTTGTGCCCCACACCATCGATCGGGAGCCCGAAACCATCAACGGAAGATCGGCACCACATGTAAAGCTAGCTACGGTGCATCGAAGGAGTAGTGTTTGGGAGTTACATTTTTTTTGGAATAATACTTTTTAAATTTTTTTTCAAAATTTCAATTTTAATGTTAAAGAATAATTTTTTTGATAAATTTTACTAACAATATTTTAAGAATCTCTTTTATTAAAAATGTTTTTTAAAATAAATATAAGTATTTGTAAAGTTTCAATTTTATAATTTTATAATGTTAAAAATATTTAATTGCAAATGAAATACATCATCAACAAATACAAATCGATCTCACTCGAATTTTCAATAGTTATAATGAAATACTTTTAATTTCAAAAATTATAATATACTCAACCAAATTATACTACTTTTAGACAAATACCCTTCACGTTGAAATGTAGCGTAGAAGTGAAGATGGAGTTGTGATCCGGATTTAGATAGGGTGGTGATGTAGAGAAAGAAAATGCAGGGAGAGAAAGAAGAAATACCTATAAAATTAAGAAAAAGAAGACTTGTGTTGCTACTTTCCATTACTAATACATCTATTCGAGCTACTCTAATTCACTTA
>JAMKPZ010003115.1:0-37017 GCA_024699675.1 Amphibolis antarctica
GGTTTTGTTTTGTATCTCCAGCTTGCCTATGGCTTGTGTAGGCTTGCTTTTGCTTGTTTTTAATTTATTATTTTTGATTCATTGAGTATATGATTGAACTCTATTATTTATTGCTTACTGAAGTTTGAAGAAGCTCGTGATGCTGAAGATGCTATTCGAGGACGTGATGGATATAATTTTTATGGCCATAGACTGCGAGTAAAAATTTATTTAGTAAATCTTTTATATTCATGCAATCTTGGGGCTTCTACAATTCATTAGCCCTTTAACTAATATATCTTGTAGGTTGAATTGGCACATGGTGGAAGAGGGTCATCATCATCCGTTGATCGTTATGGCAGCTATAATGGAAGTGGTGGTCGTGGTGGAGTCTCTAGACGTTCTGACTACCGTGGTAAGCATCACTTAATTCATATTTTCATACTTATTTGTTTCTATGCTGGTCTTCAGGGCTTACTTTTATTTATGTTTTATGCTATTGTAGTAACTGTCACCGGTTTACCTTCTTCTGCATCATGGCAAGACTTGAAGGTAACTTATTGGCAGTGCATTATAATTTATCATTTTTTTACCCTTGCTTAGCAAACCATTGGCTGCATATATTGTTAGGATCATATGCGTCGAGCTGGTGATGTTTGTTTTTCACAAGTCTTTCGTGAGGGAAAAGGTGAGCTGATTTGATGACTTGGTACATTTGCTGAACTTATTATGTAGTATATTCGGCCTCTAAGAATATCTGATTAAGAAAGTAAAATTATTCTAGATAAAATATATCTCACAAAGTGCCTGAAATTCAAGATGAATAACTTGATGTTAAGAGATATTTTCAGTATATGCTTGTAAAACTTTATTAATGATTAATGAGTTATACAATTTTTTTTAAAAAAAAACTGACAAGTGCCCTTGGCTAGGGTAGTAGATTGTGTGTTCGCAATGCATAATAGCTCTTTGCACAAGTTTTTGTTTGCTTAGTTTTATTTTCATTTTTCACCTAGATAACCTCACTCAAAAAAACAAATACTATACATATCTAATTTCGCATTTCAGCCCACCCTATAGAAAGATGGTTGTTGCCTTTTTCATCGTCCTCCCATTCCTCCTCCACTCTGTTCTAGCCCTTGCTTCACAACCATTGTCTCCTTACCTTTCCTCTTCTTTGTTACCCCATGCCTATCTCTAATTAATTTTTTCCTTTCAAATGTTTCTATCTATGGCCAAAGTTTTGGTTAAATCACATACATTCAAAATATTTTTTCACAATTCCTAATCCAAGAATTTTAGATCTTCCTCTATTTTTAATTTATTCTACACTAATTAATTTTTCTCTCCTAACTAGTGCATCCCTTGCCCTCCTAAAGATATAACCAAATCAGTTAAGCTGATTTTCTCCATTGTATTTATTACTAATGAAATTATTTTTTAACTTATCTCTTATAGTATTACCACTTATCCATTTAAACATTCATATATTTGCAGCACTAACTTTTTGTATGTGATCATGCTTTAAAATCTAGCATTTCCTATCACAAGTTTATTTATTATAGTTTATCTTTTATCCTCATTATATCAACAAGTTCATCATTTAAACCTTCAGATAATACTCTAACTTCATTCTTATGTTTATCTTTTCTTGTATATCATAATTTAAAATCGCTATCCTCAAATTAATCTATATTTTCTCACTCATTTAGTTTTTTGCAAGCATAATACATTAATTTTCCTTGCAAGCATAATACATTTATACTTACTAATTTCATACTCTCATCAATCAAGGTTCCTATATTTCAAGTTGGTAGCCTAATATTGGTGTTTTGGACTACTTTACCCATGGTTGTCCATTAAGTTCGAGAACCCTTGCTTAGTTTAATCTACATCTAGTTGTTGATGCAAAGCTCTTAGTTTAAGAATGTTACATTCAAGATATGCAACACTTTCCCTTTATGTGTTTTTCATTGCATCTGAAGTGTGTTGCAATTCATCACTAAGAAGGTTACACCTCAACAAATTATTTTTGGGATTCATGTTCATGATGGTTTGACACATTTTTATAGTTGGTTGTCTACCTAACACCACCCTCCTTAATCTGAAATTATGATTGGCTCTGTCGGAGCTAACCTCCATAGGTGGAGTTTGATCGTTCCCTTGATATTGAAGTAGTGAAAAAGAACAACCAATAGCATCCTTGCGGCCCATACGTCATCAGCTATATCTGTCTTTTGGTTTCAATTTTTCCCATAGTCTGTTCTTGTTGTTCGTGACTTGAATGATGGAAACATAACAAAAATTTATTCTTGACTTATCTTTTGTGAAAAGCTAGTTAGTCCACTAGTGTATTTAGTGGGAGGTCAGTGCTTCTTGTTTGGATTGACAATTGTTCGTTGGTCAACATATCTATAAGCTTAGTAGGAAGATATGATGGTTCTATGGATCCTTGTGAGATGAGTTGGGATGAATAAATGATGTTAAGAGACCAATATTTTTTAAGATGGTTTTTTGTTTAGATATTGCACGTTACTAATGTTATGATAACCCCTTTATAGTTAGTATCAAGCTGGGATAAAAAAAGAGGGGTGGCTTTAAGAAGACCATCAGCTGTGAAAATTTGTCAACTTTTCATGAAAATAAATTTTAAAGAAATGGTTTTCATTTATTTAGAAAGATCTTAATGAAAAGAAGTTCCTATAGGATATATCAATATTATAAAGGTTATGTATGAAATAAAATATTATAAAGGTTATGTATGAGTAGTTACTGGTCTTAAAGTTATGGGAGAAACAAAGGAATTTCCAATAAATAGAGGTTTACTCCAAGTTTCCTCTCTATGTTCATATCTATTTGTCTAGGTCATGGATGTAATAACCAAGGAAATCCATATCTATTTGTCTAGGTCCTCATATTATCCTCGTTTAAACATTCTGTACGAGTTCTTTCAGTTATGCCACTGTTTACAAGAAAGCCCTTCCAATTTTCTACTTCATCTTCCTACAACCTTAGAAAAAATTTGTTCATTTTACTGTGTATTTCCATGGGGCCCGCAAGGGTGTGATGGAGAGGTAGGGGTGGGGGTGGGATACTCTAGCATACGAGTGATGGAGGAGAGCTAGTGCAATAGAGAGGCTGAAGTGAGGGCTATCTGTGGGGAGTATGTGTTTTTCTGTGGAGAGGCTGAAATGGTGATGGGGAGGCTGGCTATAGGGATGTGTTTGGAAGGCTTTTAAATTTAGGACATGAAATGAAAGTTCAATATTGAAAAAAATGCTATTTTAAAAAGTGCAATGGAACCAAACATCATTAAAATGTTGGGCAAAAAACTAGCCCCAAAATTGGGAAATCTCATTGAAAAACATCGTAGAAAAATAATCAGTTCCTAACATCCTCTTAGTTTTGATAGATTATATTATTTTGAATTTTGATATTGATGATTTTTCATCGTGTATTTTTTATTTATCATACATGTGCTTATGGCCTGCAGGTACCACTGGAATTGTGGACTACACAAACTACGATGACATGAAATATGCTGTAAGTTTATTTTCTATTGCTAGTATTGGGATTTTTTCAGTATTTTGTAATTGATGTCTACTTTTAATCTTCTGGCTGCAGATAAAGAAGCTTGATGATTCTGAGTTCAGAAATGCATTTTCACGAGCATACATAAGGGTAACAATATTGTTGCTTGTTCTCATAAAGTTATCCATTAAAATTGGTAATTTTTTTACATATGACCCAATGTGTGCTCATAGATGCAGTTATTTTTTTAGGTGCGAGAGTATAAGTCTAGGCGAAGCTTATCTAGGAGCCGCAGTCGTTCTTATTCAAGAAGCAGGAGTCCAAGTCACAGCCGCAGCTATAGTCGTAGCAGGAGTCTCAGGTCTGGTGTCTTGTTCAACTTGTTGTTTATCTCCTCAAATAGTTTGATCCTTGAAATAGGTGTTATGAGAAACATTCTGCAGCAAGTCTCCAAGGGCCAAAACCTCTCATCGTTCTTTATCCAGATCATCATCAAGATCTCCTAGACGTTCTCGGTCAGCATCAAAGGGACGGTCTTTATCAAGGTAAAGCTTATATGTGCTGTTCGATATGTTGGTTGATTTTTTGTTAAACAATTTTGTATTCCTATTGCGATTGAATGCTTCAATATATGAGCATCCTATGTTGCATTCATGTATGAAGCATTGCTGGTTATCGTAATTTTGTAACTTCAAATGTATGTTAACTTTTGTTTACGGTGATTTGGATACTGGAATATACTGTCCGATGGCTTATAGTGGTATCTGCAGCTTTTGCGGTAAATAGTGTATGTTCTGGTTGCCTTTTTTGTTATCAGACCTCAGTGGTGTAGCTCGTTTTTTTGGTCTTGTTGCTTGTTTTTTCACGTTTTATGATATTTGATACTCGTTCATAAAAGGCTTATCATACATGGTTATGAATATCCTGCCACTGTTACGGTTATAATTTTTTTTAATTCATCGATGGAGCCTACACCTATTTGCCTCTCCTTTTGACATATACCCCATCTCTTTTTCAAAACTAAAGTCAATGTTTAACTTTGTAGCCACACACTCTGTTTTGGATGCTGGTTTTTGAGAATTTATAATACTGTTTATTTGGATTTTCCTCCACAAAGGTGTCATGTCTCAGTTGTTCTCCTGGAATCCAAGGCAATCACTTTTTTTTTGCTGTATGATATTTCTATTGTTACCTAACAGTTTTGTGAGAGTGACATGATCAGTCTGGGAAGTTTAATCCCTAAACATCAGTTTTCTAATGTTGCAGTAATTTTATCGTTATCATCTTTGCTGGGATGTGTGGAGTGGATAGTTGAAGTTGGGCAGGCTGGCGTGTCCTAGTGGATATTCCTTTCCCGCTGGATTTTTTGTTTCCTGTCTTTATTATTTTTAAATTACCTTGCACTTTTACAAGAGGTAATTGGACATACAAAATTCACATTGTCCGCTATCATCCTTGCTTCTGTAAATTAATGTATTTGTTTGCTAGATTTGGGATTATGCGGTGAATTGAGGATTTGCATTCTAGGATCATGGATTTTGCGCAATGCCTGCAACTCTGTGGTTGTTGAGGTATGCTGTTTCATGAGTGAGCAGCTTTGAGCCAAAAGAATAACCCCTTTTTACACATGGCATATAGATGGTATCCACTGGAGCGTAGGGTGAATTGAGGACGGTTGCAATTTTAAAAGCCGGAATACAGTGAAAATAAGTGGATTGCACTCATCAACACATTCAGGACTCTGTTTATGAAAAATGATGGTACTTCCAGGAAATTTATCCCCTGCTTAAAGGATATCCTGCATCTTGTGTTTGAGCTCTCTTCTACCTCAAATCTTGATTTTCCAAGTCCCTCCCACAGCCGCCATCATCATACCAAAGACACTGCTGCTAATTTTTAACATTTCATATGTGTTCCTTTATGAGCCGGTGCTAATTTTATTTTTGTATTTCACTTGCTATGGCATCCATGGTATGGAAGCGTTGCTGATGGTTTTGCGTCAACGTGTTAAGAGTATTGGTGATATTGAATTTCAATGTTTCTGGACTTTTTGCAGATCCCGTTCAATATCCAAGTCACCAGCAGCTTCGGTGAGCGAATCCCTTCTTTTTTTTCAATCCTAGTTGTTGGTGGTTTGCTTATTTTTTTCCCCTTAGTTTCATGATTGGTTGTTTTCTATTTATGAAGCCTGCACACAAGAAAAGTGTAAGCAAAAGCCCAAGGACTCGTAGCCCTAGTCGGAGCAGGAGCTTATCACCCCACTCTCCACCAGCTGTATGACAATTGGTTATTTCATTTTTGCTTCTGACCATATTCAGTAAACCAATGATTTTTTTGTTTTTGTTTTTTTGATTCCCAATGATTGCAGGGGAGAATTGATCGTGGTGGATCAGTCCATTCTGGGGAGCGTGAGTGACGGTAGAGAATGGATCGTAGCAGGTTTCATAAGTTGGCATCCTTCCAAGTGCTCGGCAGCTCAGTCTTCGCCGGTCGCAGGGCAGGCAACTGAAGTCAGCTTATGCTTTTCATTTTGTTGAACTGAACTTTCTCGCCCCTTGATGCCGACTTTTCATGAATTGTCGTGTCTTCCGTCGTTCATCTCTGATAGCTATTTTTGAACGATCTAACTCACTTCTATGTTTCAGTAATTAGCCGAATATTGCACATGAGTTTGTCTTTTTGTTTTGTTTTGTTTTGTTTTGTTTTCTTGATAACGATATTTGCTTGTCATATTTATGTTAAGATCTCTTCTGTTTCCTATTGTTAGAAGAGTAATCACACTCTCACTATCTGAATGTGACCTTTTAGAGTTTGGATTTTTTATTTTTTTTAACGTAACCTCTAAATGCCCATGCAACGATCATCATTACAGATTTTCTTGATAGCGTGTTTTTTTTTTCATCTGAAATGGAACTTCTTGTTAACACTTGGTTGTGTAAATATGTTTGAATCTCAGTGTGTTTGTTTGTAGTTTCAGTTATTTCAGTTTTAAACGAGAGTTTTACTTTTTTTACGTTAGATTAGAACTGTTGGAATTCCAAACAAACGTGGTCTCGAAAGTGCCGGAGTTTGCTGTTGTGTTGTTGCCCACATTTTGAAGTTTTCCAATAATCTAGCTGGTATTTGTAATCTCTTTTGAAGTTCTAGACCTCGTAGAACGTGAAAGGTACTCACCATTATCAAAAGCATTTTGAATCTTGGTGTGTTTTTTCTGGCCTTGCATGGCAAATAGAGAGACCAGGTCAGGAAATCAGAGGGTCAAAGAACGGGAGGGATGCAAATGCAAGGTTGATTTTGATTTTGTAGGGGTCTTGGAAGACTCTTTCAAGGATTCTTGTTATTCACACTCTTTTGATCAATTAAGGTTCTGTTTGTTTAATGGCTAGATTATCATAAGTTGATCATGGGTGAGCCTACGAAGGTACGTCGGTTACAACAACGCATGTGCAGAAAAGAGAATGAAAAATTGAACTTGTGTTTTCATGCACTAGTTAGAGCACTGCATGTAATAATGTATGTTTCTTTGGCCTCTTTTACAATCAATTTTTACTATTTTTAGAGTTATGTTTATTGTCATGACGATGTAAAGATTTCTCGATACATTCTTTTATAATATTTTTTAATCACATTAATATTTTTATATTTTAAATAATTATATTTTACATTTAAATTATTTCATTACACAAATACTAACATAATTTAAATTCATCTCTAATGTTAGTTTATCGTCGTTAACTCAATTTTTTAAATATTCATCTTAAAATTACTCCCTATAGTTGACAGCGAATTTTTTGTCATGTAGATGTACTCTTTGTTTGAGGTTAAGACTTAAAATCACTTTTAGTATAAATTTTATTATTTAAATTTTTAATACTTTAATTACCATGTAATTTAAATTTAAATTTTATTTAACTTTCTAAATTAGTTAAAACTCTTATTATTATTATTTACAACTCCAAAACTCTACGATCGGTGAAGCTGGCAAACCGTCGTAACAAATGGCGTCCAAGTGATTTGCTGCTATTGAAAATCATTCATCAAAACAAGGAGCGAACACCAGCCACCATTGAAAATGACAGTTGCATGTTTAGATTACAGCCGAAAAGAAACCGTACCTGAACCGAACGGAACACCACATCCTCATTGCATAGCACTTGGGAGCATTCACCGCAACCTCCCTTCTTCTTTTTAAGTTACATATGTACCCAGTTCCCAAGAAATAAGCACTTATCAAACAGACTGCATTTGCATTTGCATTGCGTTGCAATATTGCATGGCATTGCATTTAGCAGCAGCAGCAGCACATCATCACCATCACCATCATCATCATCGTCATCGTCATTCGGTCACCGGAGGAGGCTAGTCACAAGATGGAAACATAAAACAGTTTTCGGAAAGGATAACTTTCGGATCGTTTTCCCAGAGAGGCCTTTTCGATTTAACCCCAGGGAGGAGGAGTGCAGACAGAGAGCTCGGTTTCAAATGAAGGGATGCAACCGGGGATGGTGGTGGTGGGGAGGGTGCTGCAGCGACGGCGCCCTCTCCGACCCGTGCCACGGCCAGAACCCCGTCCGACTGCTTGAATCCCGCGGAGCATTTGTTTGGGGGAGATGACCCCACCACGGGAAGTCCCTGTCCACGGGCAACAAAGGGAACGGCGCCAGCTGATCCCTCTCCCACGCATACAGATTGCTTCCACCGCTGGTCTCCGAGTCTTGGGGGTTCCTCGTCGACGCAGCCACCGGTGGAAAGAAATACACACTGGGTTGTTCGGCGGCTGCTGCTGCAGGTGGCGGCGGCGGCGGAGGTGGTGGTGGTGGCGGTGCCGTTGGTCCTACCGGAGCCAAGCCTCTTGAGCTCACAAACCGCCGCGCCTCAGGAAAGAAACTTGCTACTCCTCGCACACGTGGGTAGGTGCCGTGTCCCTCGTGACGACCGTGAGCTCGGGAATTTCCAACGTAATGAGGAACCATCGAGGTACTTGAGTTATTCACTCGAGAACCAGATCTGGTGAGAGCAAAAGGAGTGAGTGAGAATCAAAACGGATGCTGCAACTTGATGGTTCATCGTATTATAAATCAGCACATCCACATGTGGTGGACATACTTTTAATCAGAGACATGCTTTTAAATTTTAAATCTTAAATCCTAAACTCTGAAGTCTAACAAATTGGCAAATTGAATTGGGATTTAATGACAGCATATTTGATAGATGGGAAGGAAACACAGCCTCAACATGTGAACAAGTAATTAACCACTTGATCAAGATTTAACTACGTGAAAACAAAAATAAAGCAAAAATATGCATCAATGTTTAGATGAAAAGGTCCTTCAAATCTACAGATACCAAACAAGACATGAAGCTTAGATGTCAAATTCAATAGGAAATGCAAAAATGCTAGGATAAGTTTCTGCTATCAAAACAACATCGCAAACTGCACAAAAGTTTAAAATTAAATTTCCTTTCTCATTTCTATTACTAAAACCAAATCTGCCATGATTTCTTTCATATCTTCTATTTTACTCTCCTACATGACCATTTAGTTTTCCCTCCAATAAAGAGTTTTTCACTGGTGGGTAAATCACAAACCAAACTATCAAAAATTTTCCAAAATTTCTGTTTAGTAGTTTCTCGAAAGGTCTACTTGTGGAACATATGCATTAACCATCTCATTTCATATAACAAACTTAATCGTTACAATTCTATCTTCTATCTTTTTTATCTCAATAACATTATCTTTTAGATTTTTATCAACTATTATTCCTACTCTATTCCCACGCTTATCTTTTCCACAATAAACATAGGTTTGATCTTTCTAAAAGACCAACTCATGCCTTATCAAAAATAGGGCTCAAAGATATTCCTTGACTAAAAAAATTGAAGCAGAAAACCATGCAACAAGATATATGCAAGTACCAACCAAGAAAAATGCATTCTCTGAAGCTAGAGGAAAAATGCTTCCGTTGGGATTTTACTTACCCCTGTCCAACCATAAGTGGAACATACGAACCAAGCCTAACCGCCCTTGTGGTAGAAGCTGAAGCTTGCTCAACACCAGTAACATGGTTACTGGACTGAGTGTGTGAATCCCATGTTTGATGATGATCAAGAGGAGGAATGGCATTAGAATTTGAGACATCAACAAGCCCCTGTATGTTACTCCAGGGATGGTGAAAGTTTGAACCATCGATAGCAGCACCTTCATTGGGAACCTGAGAGCCTGAGGATGATAATGGAAGTGGATGAACGTGACCCCCAATATAAGGGCACAAATGGGCATACAATGAAGTACCTGGATATTCAGAAAAAATCGCATGGTGTCCTAACAAATCATTATCTGCATTATGAGAGAAAATTTGATGTAAATAGGATCTCAACTGATTAATGAATGAGGAAAATATGTTAAAGAGACATACGTCCTATCGATGATGTATATTCACCTTCCCTGGAAAAAAAATGAAAGAACCACAACATTAATACGTACAAGAACAAAAGTGACATGCAGAAAATAATTCATAATATAAAATACAGCACATGCTATATTAAAATAATCAAAAAAAAAATTTAAAATTTAGTCCCCTGAACATTTAACAAAGAAGCTCCTTCAGTTTTACTGAATTTACAACACCAGTTTAAATATAAATAAGCATGAAAAAGCTGAATCGGTCAAATACTTTATGAATATGTGAAATTTCCTCGTAGAAAGTAGTAAATGGAAGGGAAATTTTCAAATGGCATTAATGTTGGTTTTCTTAAGCTCTTCAATTTTACAAAATATGTAATAAATTTTAATTTTAAAGTTTACTTTCAAATAATTCCTAGAATTGGTAACTATATTAGTTATTAGTGGCAAATATACTCTAAATGCAAAAACATAATTTACTTTATGATTTATTTACCATGTGAAAAGAGAACGGCTGGGGAAAATGCTAAAGATAATGAAGAACCATCTTTGAAATTCAAGGCTCATGTGCAGTCTATAATGTAAATCACTCCACCGGGACCTAAAGCATTTGTCATGTCAAACCTGGCATATGACTAAAAGCAGTATAATAGAATCTTACTTGGCTAAGCCATCTAGGTTTCCTGACTAGGAAAACTACAAAGGATCACAAGCTTGAACTCGTTTTTCATTAATCCTTACCTAAAAATGCAACCTCAGAACACTCACTTTCATATACACTACAGGGTAGGGGAATAATGCTGTGACGTTTATAACATAATTTGACCAAATTGAACGTACTTTCAGAATTTCGAATTAGAATCTTAAATAAGCCAATGAGAATTTGGTGCAAAAATTTTGGAGTTTAGATTTCATCATTTTCCAACTTGCAGCCGTGTCACAACATTTGTTCCAGACTAAGGAATAGGCAGGTGAACATAGTACCATAACAAAGCGTATATAGTAAAAATAATGTTAACTTTAACTGACATAAGAAACAAAACAAAGATTTTGCAAAGGGCAGGATCTAGAGTACATACTCATATGAAAAGGGAAACCGAGCAAGTCTGCTAAATGGGCAAAAATGTACTCCAAATGGCTGCAAAGTGACAAGAAAAAAAGAAACAATAACCAAAAGGTGAATGCAAAGGATTAAAGAAATGTTCTTTTTTGAGTGATAATAAGAAAACATACATGAATGGGTACACAATAAAGATCAAAGGGGACGTATACCAGAGTCCCACACAAGAAAACTAAAGGTGTTGTCTACATTAGCAACCAAAAACAAGAAACTGCCGAATAAAAGATTCAAGATAATTTTCCCCATAACCTGCAGATCTCAAGAACTACAATAAGCTCTGTCCTCGCATTGGAAGACTGCCATATATGAAACAAATGCAAACATTGTTAACCCTAGCATGTGGGATATGATAACTCATCCTAAAATAACCAACATGATTAATTGTGAATGGATCTACAACATCGAATACAAGCTAGAGTGATCTATGGATGGATACAAAGTTCCATTGGTAACTCATGATTTTACTTAGAGGGCTTTTGTTAACAATTATTGACTACAACGAAATATTTTCTATTGTGACCCAACCACATTCTATGTGTTTCTTTCTATTGTCATCAAACAATCATGGGAGCTATATCAGTTTGAAGTCAAAACTTTCTCAATGAAAATTTACTTGAACAATCTTGTGGATATTGTTAGAAGGGAAAACAAATAAAAATGAATAGATTATTTCTTACCAAACATTAGGGATTACATATATGTCTTTAATGCTCAAGGAAACATGGATATCCGTATATCTATTAACCCATTTAACACTCCATCTCAAGCTAGAATATATATATATATCTAATATATCAAACTTGTTACATAATAATTAAAATATATAAATAGATAATCCCTAAATGAAAAAAATCAGCAACCACCTCAAAAGGAAAGGTATAATGAGTGGATATAATTCCTTTTGCTACAAAATGTCTTACATAATAGCAATCAACTTTAATATACTTAGACTGTATTTGTTACAAAGGTGAGATGAGGTAGGGTGGGGCATCATTTTTTTTCAACTATGGTGTGACTTCCGAGGTAGTACAATTACTACTTTTTTTCTTCTTTTTCATTTATCCTGTTTTATTATAATTATCATGTACAATCAACAATATGCAGTAAAAATCGCACATCACTTCATTAACAAACACAACCTTAGTCTAACATGTTGAATTGTGAACGCTAAAGATAACAACTTAATTATCATAGTGCAAGGGCATCAAAACCTATACATGAAATCCTTGAATGAGCAATTCATATCATAGATCCAAATTGCAGCTTAGCATTGGATTAAGACACCACATTTTAGTCCTTAATCCTTTTAAGTGATCATATTTCATCTAACATAAGTACAAGATCCTAATGTGGATTTCATGTCTTCTTTGCCCTCTACATAGTTAGATTAGAGAATACTTGAATATCAAATGCCATGCATTTTGTAAAGCAAACCCTTCATGGGATTCCATTTAATATTCAACAATACCCAAAGGGCACCATTCCAATAAGCCATTCTAAGTTCATTCATAAATTAAGTCTACAGCAAATGATACATTTGGTTGAGTAAATGTCATGAATATAAGCTTTCTTATCAATCTCTTATGTTAACCTATGTCCTTTAGTACCACAATAGTGTCATCGCAAAAATCTAGATTTGAACTTATTGAGGTTGGTTCTAGCTTACAGCTAAATAATTCAATCTCTTGCAATAAATCACGTGCTTTCACTGTGACAGTACAAATTGGTCTTTGTTGTAGTCAAATTTATTACTAAGGTCTTGTTTGGAACCATTAATTAAACAAGTACTTATTCAAAAAGCCAACTTATTTGAAAAAGCTGCTTAAGAATGGCTTAACGAATAAGCTGTAAAATAAACTGTCAAGCATTTATTTACTTCATTCTATAAGTAGATAAGTAGTCATGCTTGGAAACACTTATTCAAATGTAGCTTATTTTAAAATAAGTTGATGTAAATGAGGAGTTCCAAATGGAACCTAAGAAAATATAATGATTTCTCCATATCATTTGTGACAAAGTGCCCAACAAGATATTTCTTTGTTTCAACTATGCCTACACTATCACTATATGTAAACAGGATATCATCGATATAAATAGCAAGTAATACACAATCATCAATCATCTTCTTAATAAAGACAGTGATCCATTGTGCATCACCTAAAATTTGCTCCTAAAATAATATGACCAAATTTCTTAAATCAATTTCTTGGACTTTATGACTTTGTCAAAAACCATATATCACCTTCTTTATCCTGCAAGTTGTATTTTCCTTTTGAATAACATATCTGGAAGGTTGCTTCATCAATACCTATTTTATCAAATGACCATACAGAAACACATTCTTAACATTCAACTGACACCTTCCAGCCTTGTTTAAGGGCGATTGACAAAAGCACACAAATAGAGTTAAAGAAAGCAATAGGAATTAGCATCTCAAGGTAGTTGAAGCCATAACGAAACCTTTAGTCACTAGGCAAACTTTGTATCAACCAATAGAACCATCTATTGCATTTGATGACAAAAAGTTATCTATAACCAGCAACTATAGAGTGCCATGGGCAAGGAATGAACTCTCAAGTACTTTATGACTGTAAATCCTGTATTTTCTCATTCACACTAGATTTTCAATGCAATGCAGTTAAAGCATCTAATAAGTTACTTATAATAGATTTAGTAGAAATAAATAAAGCAAATTGACTAAAAGAAGGATTAAAAGAGCATCATAAGATAGAAAGAGGAAAATGAGATGTGCATTAACATCATACTAGTCATGACAAAAGGCAATCAATAAATGTAGGTCATCGAAGTTGGGATCTACAGAGTTAAAAGAAACCATAACAGAAGTGTTTGATCTCCCTCATACCTTTGACCATAAACGTGTAGAGGACAACACTCAAGTGCAACATCATGATGAGGCATAAATGGAATGTCTGCACTAGTGTCCAGAAAGCTAGAAACAGGAAAATGAAGAAGAGTCGGCTTGGACCCAATATGGAAGAAGAAAAGAAAGGAGTAAACTCGTCAAAAGCAACATTAATATTGAGGATATCTACTTTGAAAGGCTATTTATGGCTTAATGATTACTCCATGATAACTAAAAAATCAGATGGTGGTTGAATGCCCTTGACAATATATGTGGATAATGTTCCCTCAACAAATACACTCAATGAGACAAAAATATCGAAAGCAGTATTTCATCACGTTTTCTTATGACATAGGAAAATCTAAAAATTTACTAGGGATTACGTTTTCTTATAACAAAGAGAAAATGGTATTATCTTGGAAGAATGTCAAAAACCTACAAGAAATAGGTCTGCTTAGGTGCAAGTCTAAAAACTCCTACGACCAAATCCAATTTTTTGGAATAATGTTTTGGAGATACATGTAGATTTATATAAATATCAAGACTAGATTGGGAAGCTCTCATATTTAACAATCACTTGATGAGATATATATCATGCAATGGGTCTTCTTAGATCCTTTATGCATAGGGCTAGGATAATCCAATGACAAAATACTCTATATGTAACAACTTACATCAAAGATACCCTTGTAGGGGTTCTAATCTAGAAAAAGGTTAAACATTTAGAAGTTGAAACCTATTCAAATTCAAGATACGTAACACAGGATATAGAAAGTCAACCTCAAGATACTCCATGTATGTTAAGAAAACTTAATCACATGGCAAAATAAAGATCAATACCTCTATATCAAGTGCAAAAGCAAAGCATCAGATTTCCACCCATGACACAAACAACTTGTGTACAACCCAAATCCTTGTTGAAGGAACTTGATTTAATAACGAGAGTTCCTATGTTTAAGCATTGTGACAATCAAGCAACAATTTTTATTGTCAATACCCAACATTTCATAAGTGGACCAATAATAACAACGTGGATTTTCATGACACATGATATTGCTAAGAGATGGATCATTCATCAACGTTACTCCATACACATCATTTTCAAAAAGGCTTACAAATATCTTCACCAAAAGATTAAATGTTATGATGTTTGAGTCTCTTTGTAACAAGTTAAAAATAACTGACATATACACTGCAATTAGATGGAATTTGTTAAATCTATGGAATCAAGCATCGATACACATCAAAATTTCACCGACACATGTTTTCTCAATTTGCCAACATGATAATTTTCTTTAGACATGAAATTTGTCTTTCCCATGTTTCCATCACTGTCTCGCAAATATGTTGACAGTTTTACTGAGACAAGCTGTTTTTTTACCTCACTAAAGTCTAACAAAATATCAAAGTTGAATTCCTTGGTTAAATCTACCATTAGATATAGCTTCTGTTATATGGCTGCTACATGAGTTATTGGATATCCATATGTTTTTTGAGGGAGTTTGGATATCCATATATTAGAACACCTATAAGGTTCCATGTACATACATACATGTACGTATACATATGCATATCTTTTAAAATACAATAATCCTCATTTGCCCTAATTTATACCAATTATATTACAAATGGGAGTATTGGTAAGGGAAAGAAATTTACGAATTTGTTGAGTTTTTCTTTCATTAATCAAATAAGCGTCGTCAAAAATTGCTGTATGAGAAAATTCTTAATCTTAAATAATGCTGTAAAATAAATAAGACTAAAATCATTACAGCAGCTTTCCAATAGAAATAAAGATCAGCAATTTAGAGGTAGAACATTTTGCACCTAAAATCACAAATTAAGGCGAGAATAGCTTGCCTTCTGCATACTGCAAGGAAACTTCTGCTGCAGATTGGAGTTATCTAAAATTTGTGGAAGTAGATGGCTTCTGTATTGGTAATCGTGACAATAAGAAAGCACCAGAACCTTTAGAATTTGTCCAATCTTGGTAAACACAGAAGCATGATTCAATCAAGGAATACTATACTGAGTTGGAGGGTGGAACATTGTGGTTTGAATGGCTTCTACGTGTTTTCTGGTTTGATATTTCCTTGCCTTCTATTTATATGGCAAGCAGCTCCCTCCCATTTTAAACACAAGTTTCCTATGTTCTTTGCTTCCATTTGACAAGGTTTTATTTTCTCCAAAACATCCTCTATTTCATGCTGGTCAGCTTACAAGGATCTTAAGTTACTCGTTCACCTTTCATTGACGTGTGTGAGGGTCTAGAGACTGGATTAACGGAAGACATGGAAGCAAAGGTCTCTACCATCTTGATAAGCAAACATTGCCACCCTTTTCTCAAAGAAAGTTCTCCACACATCAGGATTACAATCCATAATCCCACAACAGGAGTCAGAGATGCAATGGACAAACTGGGTTTTGTTCAGTAAATCCATCTATCAGTTTCAATGTTTTTATTACTTTTTTTCTTCTTTCCCAGTGAAATTTTTATCATGGATCGCAATTACTACAAAATTTGAAGAATTTATTTCCATTTTTGTCTTCTTCTTTATCATCATTAAAGTTTCAACCATGAATTTCCTGTATCACCGTCAAACATCCTAACACAGCATTATGAAAACAATGTTCTTCATTCTTTTGAGTTAATTTGTCAGGTCTTCACCTCTTTATAAGTACCACGCAGTTTGGTGTTTTAGTTATTGTCTAATGCTGCTATGATTAGGGGAACAAGAGTTTACAAAGCATAGAATCAAAACAAGGATCACCCCAGAGAGTCAGAAATGAAACCATCTAAATATAAATGACCAAGGCAGTATGCCAAAGGTGCTTGGACATCAGTGAGCAAGGTAAGGCACCTTGATAAGTTTGGCAAAGTGAGGCAACCAGTCTAAGCATGACCAAATCATGCATACATGCCTAGGTCGGCACTTTGATAAGTATGGAGATAACATGCATTTGGTTGGGATTGTATGAAATTAGCAGTATTAAATTGTAGGAATAGATTTCTTATACTTCCACAGAAAATTAGATTCTGTAAATTACAAGTTACCATGTAAAATCAACTTCATTGTGAGAGTTTTTCATATCAAACTGTTTATTTCAAATTCTATTCATAATCCTACAATCAAGAGCTTCAAAATCTGAACAAAACAATTGCAAATCTAATTCAGGCATGAAGATTCCCCTCAAGGAAAGAAACCCTAAAAAAAAGAGAACCAACCTTACTACAGAGTACACTGGCACCATTTCCAAAAAAAGGGTTTGTAGCACCAACCGTGATTTGTTTCCAAAGGAATGCATTTATCAGGTTAAATCAGAATAAGCACAAACAAAAATGAGATGCAACAAATCCATCTCCTTAAAGGGTGTATTGTGCAGAAGTCCTGCAATTTACGTTCCCTGTCCTCTTTAGGCTGACATAATTTGTGTGAAGTAACAAGAGGAAAGCAAAAGTCATGTGCATGACATTCACTGGATAAATTTCCATAGGATTTCTTTCAAACTATGATGCCACGGTGTGGATATCTCAAATTTTTGAATTTGGTCACAGATATGGATACAATTATTGCTTGAAATCACACAAATACATGACCCGGATACATGCAAAGCTAATTATATAGAGAGATTTGCTATAGTTATTTTGTGGGAAAATTTATTTTGAGAGAATTACAAATGCAAAATTTCCTTGAAGAGACAAATACAAAGTAGGTGTTCATTGGGATGCATTCAACAAGTTGAGAAAATAACATTTCACAGCTTACACGATATAAAAAATCAAATACCCACACCTAATAGTACAACATTCTCCATACCCATATGATATCATATAAATACGAGTATGAGGAATGTGGCGAAGTCCATAGGCATCATACCTTTCAAGATCACCAACCATACAAACAAGAATTTTAATTTCAAAGGGTAGTGGATGAGAAAGTTTGCAAAGACTAGGAAATCAATGACAACTGAGGATATTATCATCCTAACAATCATGGATGCTACTGCTACGCAAGATTTAGTAAACCGTTATGAATATATTATGCATCTTCTTATCATAGAGGTATTCCCAAGATGCATCTAATTGTCATGTTGTAGGTTTTTAGTTTTCTTGAAAAGAGAAAGGAAGAATCTTATCAAATTTTTATGCTTTATAGGATTTTAATTTTTTACGACCAAATTCATATTAGCTTCAAATTTTCATATTAAATATCAATCCCAATCCATAATTTCAACATCATGCAAGTGAAGTTGTAGCATAAATTAAATTACTGAAATCCCAAATGCAAATCATGTCAAACCCATGTTCTTGAATCATATTGGATAATTGATGCTTACTAGATGGAAAATACTTGCACAAATTCACAGAGAATAAGTTTTCTAGAAGCCTTTTGGAACAATTGGATAACAATGTGACCTAGCAGGCACCAATCAGCAGGGAAAATCAGACAACCTACTAAAAATATGAACAAAATGGTAAGTAATGCCAAAAGAAAATTAAATCAACTAGAAGAGCTGTAATCTTTGATTTGAGGCCCAAAGGTAATCCTATATTTCTTGCATATAGAGATGTGGACCCAGGAAGCAAGCCTGATTGCAATTGGAGGTCGAGGCCCTGCTAGGTTGGCTTATATGTTGCCTGGGCCTGTTTACTTCTTTAGACCTTGGGGTTTCGGATATGGCTAACTTTTAAGTCTTGGAAATGTACTTTTGTTACGTTTCATTGATATTATCTTCCTACTTTCATTGTATATCTATGATTTCATTGCAAACATTATACCTATCAAAATAAAAAGCACATTTTTTACTTCATAAACTGAATGAGATAGATAAATAGCAGAAATAAGTAACGTAGGAATTTTTTCCCATTTGAGCATCAATGTTTACCACTTCTGAGTAGGTTATATCATAAAAATCATCATCATGCATCCACTCATCCATAAACTCAGGAAATGAACGATAACCATTTGAATAGAGCCAATTTCCTTTCTCTGTTTTACGACAGTTTGGACATTGCATTGCCCCTTTAGCATTGAAAGCGGAACCAATACAGTCTGCAAGTTAAACAAATATCCAGCATTTCAGAAAAGATCTTATGAATGAAGATGCAGACTAACACACGATGAAAAAAAGAATATTCACAGTATCTCATATTTGATTAAAATAGTTAAAACCTGAAAATAGAGTATAAGATGTTGCAGATTAATTCCGTATATTTATCAATTTAACTTTCCATACCAAGATCCCTGATTTGTGCATTTATTTGAAATCTTTATTTATTTTGACAAACTCAAGATATTACATATATTTGAGTAGCTGCTCTACAATAAGTGGCAATTTGAAACAGTACGGTAATATTAATAATGAGAAACACCATGGCATATGCTATTTACCTATAACACAGTTTTAATTGACGAAAGTAAGTTAAGAATTAGTTCTAAATTAAAACAATAGAAAAATACTTCAAAATCCAAAAGATTTATATTAAATAGATCAAAAACTGAATATATGGAATGTAGGTTTAACAAAAATAGGAATAATGATAACTTATATACTTAGATAGCTAAAAGATTCATAAGTGAGACATTTAAATACTTAATATCTATAATAAGTAGCAATAATGAAATTATAGAGGATGATATTTATAGAATTGAAGTCGAATGGATGAAATACAAAAAAGCTTCTAGAGTGATGTGTGATAAGAAGAGGAAAATTTAATAAAACTGCTACTTGCCCAACTATACTTTATGGCTTAGAATGTTGGACTGTAAAGTATGATTATATGCAAAAAGTTAGTGTTTTGAGATACACATGTTTAGATAGATGAGTGATAATATCATACGATATGCACTAAAAAATAATTTTATTAAAATAAAATAGGAGTTGCATCGATTGAAGAATAAGATAAGAGAAAATTGACTTAGAAGTTTGATTATATCCTTAGCAGACCAAGAAATACACCAATTAGGAGAAGAGAGTTAATTAGTACTGAAGATATTGCAAGTAGGGATAGACCTAAAACTACTTGGTTAGAAATTGTGATAAAAGATTTAAATCTATATCATTTGACCATAGATTGTTATTCTAGGCCATATAATGGAAGAAAGGCAACCCCATATAATGAGATTATCACTCAGATTGTTATTGTTGTACAATAAAATTAATAATAAATAGGAGAAAGCAGTGAATGGCATAAGCCTTTTTCATCTTCCAAGAACAAAAGAGGAATTTGGACTTAACAGATCTATGTTGCTACCATGTTAGATATGCAAAGATGACCTCCTAACTAGCACACAATACTTTCAGGTACACAACTTGCACATCATCGAGAAAAAAAATGTTGACGGGTGCTTACCTCTACGTCAGGAAACACACGTCACTGGAGCATGGCCTCACAAGATGTTATGCTTTGTCTATTTCAGAAGAATTCATTCCTACCGAAATCCATTAACGTGTTACGATGTGTCTACTTCTCACTCGTCACGATATTACGATGTTTCTACTTCAAAACGTCCAATACCAAACTCTCCCCTTGATTACGCTTTGCATTATTGCATGCACCATCTAGATTTCCTACGCATTCACAAACCAAAAACACAGACGCATCCTTGTCCTTAGTTGGAGCAGTTGAATCCAAGACGTCCGGAAATTCCCATTCTCTAGCCCCAAATTCCCATCCTCACAACCTAGATTTGCGAAATCCCATCCTCTTCCACAAAATACACGAAAATTAAAGACCCTACCACCCCGTCTCCCCTTTTCCACACTCGCAAACGAAACAAAAACCGAGAGGATGATCCGTCTTTCGGGAAACCTACCGAGGTGGAACTGGTGCCCGCACTGCAACCTTGCGGTGGACCGATCCCCGCTGTCCACGACGAACTCGAGGCAGATAGAGCAAGACACGGCCACAACCGGCGCCGCGACAATCCCTCCCCCACCGCCGTCCTCTATCAGATCCGGATCTCCCAGCCCCATTTCTCCCACCCAGGCACCCCCGTAGTCGACTCTCGCTGCAAATACTAGTACCTTTGGGGGTGATTGTATTGGATCTCCTGGCTACCGGTGGCCGCTCCTCGCCTTCCGACCGCGTTTCTCTGGTTTGGGGGCGACGAACGTGAACGACGGAGAAGAAAGAGGTGGAGAGAGAGAGAGAGAGAGAGGGGGGAAGACGAGCGGAAGGTGAGAAGAGGGAGAAATAGGTTGCTGGTCAACTTGGTCAATTTTTTATTATTTTAATTTTTTCCCTTTATTTATATTTAATTTAATATATTTTTTTAAAATTTACTCAAAAGATTAACACGTTTTAATTCAAGGGAAGGTTTGTGCGTTGAAAATATTTGAAAAATGAAATTTAAAAAAAAAAATTTCATTTTTTAGGTTTTTGTGTACTTTGAAATTTTAAAACTTTCTATAAATTTTTTCTATTATTTCTTACCTATTAAGAAAATTCCTATATTTTGTGAAAATTTCATTATAACGTACTTTTTTCACCTATTGTATCTTGTCCAAAACCTTTTTTGATTATTGCTAAATTCGTGACTATAAAGAAAATGTAAAATTATATTTGAAATGTTAAAATATAAAAAATTTATAAATTTTTTAAATTAATTTTCTAAAATTTCTAAAATGTACACCAATGGTCCTAAAAAAAATATTTTGTTTTCTAATTTTCCTTTTACTAAATTTCTATTTCTCAAATTTTTGACATATACAAATAGACTTTAAAATTAGCTTATTTTTTTCTTATATTGGGATTTGTTTTTGTACGTAAAATTGGATTCATAAATAAATTAAGTGGAATTAAATTTAATGTAAAGGTATTTATGCACCTCTTAGAATTGAACAAAATTTGAATTTTCAGTGGTTGTGTATATTTTGACAAAATTGAATTTATTTTTTATTTGAAAAATAATAAAATGTTAATATATCAAAATTTAACTATTCATGAAATAGATTTTCTGGAATACATAAGGGTTATAAGATGTCTAGTTGAGGAAGGTTAAAGGAAATCCACTCAATTCACAAGGAGATATCAAAATTAAACTTCAAACTCTCATTTTATATGAATTTCATCCAATTTTGCGAAGAAATTGAATTCTTTTGAATAGAATATGTACAAATATTTGAATTAAATAAAAATTACAAAAAGAGGAATTTCACTCGATTCACAAAAAGAGGTTAAATTAAATTTTGAATCTTTTTTATATGAATTTTATGTGAAGAAATTAAATTCTGGATGTATAAATACTTGAATTAAATGGAATTAAATTCTCTCTACCGTGACTCCAACAAAAATAGTTAAAATTATATATAATATATATGTATAATTAAATTTATTTTAATAGATAATAGTTAAAATTCAGGTTTAACCGTTTAGTAGATAGATAAGAAGTATTTAGATATGAAATAAAAAATAATTTGATATTTTCTAAGAATATAAGAATTTAATAGTTTCTTCGCTACGTTTGTTTGCAAGGTGTGGAGTGTGGCCTAGCAGGTTGCGTGAGATTTTTAAACCTGGTACATTCTCAAAGATGAATGATAACTAAAATAAATTCATGACTTTTTGTTTAATTATTTCAAATTTACCGCATCTCCATTGAATGAACGGATTTTTTTGAATTAATAAACTTTTTTTTCAGTTTAGATGTCAATAAATACGAGAATATTTTTTATAATGTTGAAACAAATTTGATAATATTATAAAAATATGTACATTTACGACCATAACATATATGTATTTCATTTTGTCAATTTGAATTAACAAATATTTTTGTAGAAGTTTGTTGGTTAGACAACAAACTAAATCCATTATCTAATAAACAACGAACTTCGCTATCTAATCCTTTAGATAATGGAAGTTCTTTGTCTTAACAAAACAGTAGTAAATATATATTATTATTTTAATAAAATTATTTATAATACTTTACGTATATTTTGCAAATGTTATTTTTAACTTTTTATAATCAATAATCAATTAATTATACTAATTAATTTCAGATTGATTTAACAATTACATCACTATTTTTAAAGTTAACATCAAAATTACTTAATTATTTCGTAAGTTTGTTGACGATAATTTTATTTTTATATAAAGTATAATTACAAAATTATCGTTTTTCCAAAATGATATAATTACGAAACTATCACTTTTCCAAACAGTATAATTACAAAACTTATGTTTTATATAAAATATAATTACGGAATTATCATTTTTCTAAACGATATAATTACGAAACTATCGTTTTATATAATATATAATTATGGAACTATCGTAACTCTCTTATTTTTTAAACGGAAGTTCTATTTCATTTAGTTACGTTTATTCCTATTTTTAATAGCTTTAGACAAACCATGGAAGTACAGTCAATACTCTATGACTCACCGTAAAGTTAATATGTTAACTTTATAGAAAGTCCTATAGTTATTCCTTCACTTATTTTTAGATATTTTTAATAATCTTAAAATGTTCAATACATAATTTTAATAAATTAAACCATTTATTTTTCAAATCTTAAATACCGTAAAATAAGGTATTTAATATTTAATCAAAATTCTTAAATGAATGTTTCGCAAATACCTAATAATCAATGGATAATGTTCCATAAATATCAAACATTTAACGAATAATGTTTTGTAAATACCTAACAATACTTAACAATCACAAACATTGTAAACATGAGGCGTGTCGGGAGGGATGCATCGAAGGTAGGTTGCTATTGAGTAAGATGTGCCGGAGGTGACCAATAGGGTGATGCAGTAGAGGGGACAACAACGATAGATCAAGTAGGGTTAAGTTTGTACATACGGATCCCTCTCATTTTACATTTAATCCCAAGCAGTGAGGATATTTTTGATATTTTATATTTAATTATTACAGTAAAAGAAACTACTACAATTACTATACATTTATCATATTCTACTATAATTACTATGTAGAACCAACCACATACCTTAAAAATCTCACATCGTGTCATTAAAAAACATAGCCTTTGACATTTTTAAATTATTTGCCTATTTTTTAAACGGTATATAAAAATAAAGTGAAAATTTATATTTAAATTAAATTATTTTTAAAATAGAATATTAAGAGTAATTAATGGTCAACCTATTGTTTAAAATGTGTGTATTTGCACACGTAAAATTGGTTGAAAATGAATTAACAAAAATTCATTTTTTAGATGCTTGTGCACTTTTTAAAATTGAACGAAACAAGAAATTTTGACAATTGGACAGAAGCAGACAAGGAAGCTCGAACTAGTTGAATTCTAGATGATTCATACCTTATAAGTTTAGACTTTATTTCTATCTTAAATTGAAAAATGAATAGTACATATGGAAATAAATTAAATTTAATTCTACTGACATAAATAAGTGATTTGTGAAAATTAAATTTATTTTAATTCAATTCCTATGAATTCCATAGGCACATTGAGTTTCTAACCACCGGAAAAAATAGTCACTTATTTTATAAAGTATTTTTTTTTAAAAAGTATTAAAATACGAGGAAGAGAAAATTCTTAAATTCACCGAACCAACTCGTCGTAATAAATGCAAGAGTGGGGGTGTAAAATTTTATTTTATGTGGCACACAAAATAATATATTATCAGAAAATTCTTTTTTCCGGCCTTGAAACTTTTAAATCAAGAGACGTTAGAGGGAGTATTTAAAAAGAAAAAGTAAGGAAAAAGAATTTAAATTCTTTAGTATTTATGTAAAACAAAATTTGACGATAAGTATCTTTAGATGTTGGATGTTTATGAAAATTTTCTGCCAGGCGCCTAGTATATTTATTTTTTTTACATTAGATTAATTATATGAATAATTAATCTAATATGTAATTTATCGTGAAATAAATTTTTTATCTGATATACTTTTATTCATTAAAACTGATTCGTGGGAAGTGTCAGAGACTGATTTCAAATACAACCATTATACATCTTCCTTATGAAATTAAGTATTTGTATCTGTATGTATGTAAATGTGATTAACAACTTTTATTATACTTGTTGGTCTATTCATATCGGAGGAGGTTGGAAATTGTAGATGAGAAATGATGTTTGTTACGCAAGAGTTGAGAAACGAAGAAAATGTAGTTTTTCTCGTTTCCTATTTACACAAATGGGTTTAAAAAATGGTCAATGAAAAAATGAATTCTCATAAATTTCATTCTCATTTTTTTTTGAGTGCACAAACATCTATTTGTGTACGTAAAATTAGATGAAAATGAATTCTTTATTTTCTAGTCAAAATTGAATTAAGCGGAATTAAATTTAATGTAGAGGTATTTGCACATCTCATAGAATTAAATAGAATTTGAAATTTTAGTATTTGTGCACATGTTAAAATTAGACAGAATTAAATTTATTTTTTATTTAAAAATTGTAAAAAAAAATATATTTTAAAATTTAATCATTCATGAGATATATTTTTTGAGAGATACAAGGGCCATAGAATTTCCGAATTTCCTATCACGAGCTGAGGAATTTCACTCAATTCATGAAGCAGAATTGAATTTCAAACCCTTCTTTTATATGAATTTTATCTAATTTTGTAAAAAAATTAAATTTTGCTAGAAATAATATGCATACAAAATTAAATTATCTTCAATCCCATCAACACAAACCTCTTCTTAATTCTAGTCATTTTTCAAAAAAAAAAAAGTACAATTTATTTTCCTTGTTTCAATAAAATTACTAAGATTCTAAATTTTCTTAATTTTTCTGTGACGTATATAAATAATTTTATTTATTTTTAATTTTTACATTTTCAATTTTCATCTCCGTTTCCATTTTCAGATTTTTTGTTTTTAAATTTTTTGACGTAAATATTAAAAAAATGTATCTATTTGAAAGACAGAGAAAGTCGGAGGGGCTTAACTGCAAAAACCAGGGTTTTGCGTGTGGTATAAATAGAATCCGTCTCGCGCCGTCGCGCGATCGAGCCCCAACGCACACCCCAAACCCCTCTCACCATCCTCTGACCTACGGAGCGGCGCCGGCCGTGTCGACTTCTTCCGCCTCTCCTCCTTGCAAGTCTGATTTCGAGAACAGGAAGCCGAACAAAATGTTGCTGTACAATGATCTCCTCACAGGTGCGGGAAACGTCGGTTGTTGGGAGTTTTGGATCGGTTTTCTGGTTGTTGTTCTTCGAGATCTGTTTGCCCTTCTTTGGGTGGCTTTTGTGACCTGGATTTTGTTTGGCTCGTTGGTTTTGGATTCCGAGAGGAGGAATTTGTGGTTTTTTGGCGTGTGACTTGCGCGAATTGATGTTGGCGGTGTTGTTTTGAACTTTTGATTTTTTGTTGGTTTCTCTGGGAGTGGGAAAAGATTGGTCTTTGTATCTGATTGTTTCTGTTTTTCGAATTGCGTGATGGAGAGTCTTTGTATCAAAGATTGGTCTTTGATATTGGGTGATGGAGAGTCTTTGATGTATTTACTTACATTCCTTCTGTTTCTCTGTGAATATTTCATTACTTGGTTGATTTTGATGAAATTCAGGTGATGAGCTTCTTTCTGATTCCTTTCCATATAAGGAAATTCAGAATGGCATTTTGTGGGAAGTTGAAGGAAAGGTTAGAATGCCATTACTCTTTTCTAGTGTTTAACATTGCAGTATCCTGAAGTCAATTTTGTGTTCTTTTGTTCATTCTGCTGTTAAAATATACGAGATCTTGTTTGCACTTTGCAGTGGGTTATCCAAGGTGCTGTTAATGTAGACATCGGTGCAAATCCCTCTGCTGAGGGTGAGGAAGATGAAGGTGTAGATGACCAAGCTATCAAGGTTGTAGACATTGTTGACACTTTCCGCCTTCAGGTTAGTATTTATTTTTGAATCAAATCAGTTCAATTTGTATGAGCAAATTCCTTGATCATAATGATTGTTTTCATTGAATCAAATGCAGGAGCAACCTGCATTTGATAAGAAGCAGTTTATTACTTACATGAAGAAGTACATCAAATTGCTGACCCCTTAACTTGAGGTAGAGAAGCTGGAGACCTTCAAGAAAAATGTTGAAGCATCTACCAAGTTTCTTCTTTCAAAGCTCAGTGACCTTCAATTGTAAGTAATATTTTGTCAACATGTTTGATGCCGGTGTCTTCATGTTTCCTTTTTCAAATGCTATGGTAGTCTCCTTATACAGAAACGAGTTCTGGTATTCTTGCTTTCTCTGACAGATGTAAGCTAAGATCTCAAACTTTTTCTGTTAACATTGTTTTAAAAAGGAAATGAGGGGTCTAACAATTTTGAATGAACCCAATGGTTTTTTACCCATCGACCCAAAGTGGCTTTGTTGTTCAGTTTTTAGATCCATGTCTGACAAAGCTTGTTTTGTGTGACACATTTGTAGCTTTGTTGGAGAGAGCATGCATGACGATGCTTCCTTGGTGTTTGCGTATTACAAGGAGGGCGCCACTGATCCTACATTCTTTTACTTCGCCCATGGATTGAAGGAGACCAAGTGTTACCTTAATTTTTTTGTTGTTTACTCTTCCTTCTTGATTCTTTAGATCACAGTACCAGATCACATGTTTTTGGTCTGTGATTCATCCACCTCAAACAAGTTACCTTCATTCATGCTCTTGTTGCTTTAGATTATGTAGTTGACTACATGATCCAGGATTTTCCCAGGCAAAATAACCGTGGCTGTTGAATACACTATCCTCCACTGTAATTGTTGCAAACTCTCTTCCTTGCTAGCGTGCAGGACATTATTTGGGAATTAATACAACTTTTGCTTGGCAATAAGATTATAGGTTAGACTGTAGTTTTTATTTTCCAACATGCCTTTACAATTTGAACCGACAAATTTTGATCGAACAAGTCTTTTTCACAATCTCACAAAATGAGATTTTGCAGAATTGAACCTTCTCATCATCTCAACCAAACAAACCATGCTAGTTTGTTGCCATTGCATGTTTTCATTAGTAGCATAATTTTCTAGTTTCCTCCCTTTTTTGTAAGTGGAGAGATCAAGTTTTGGGCTTAGTAAGTGTATCATGACGGCAGCATTTATTAGAATATAAAGGTAGTGGATGAGGGTAATTGGTGATCAATGAATCTCATTTAAGTTCTAATACATGTAAAAACTAATATCAATTGGTGATCATGTTGTCACAAAGCATTTGTCTACTGTAAGCCTAACCATAGAGACATTCTGACAAGAATCATGTTAAATATTTGATCATAAATTTTTAAATGATATATAATTAATTATCAAAGTTTTTGATAACTTGTAGTAAAAAGCTTTTTATAATAATAATAATACTTATATAATGACATTTCTACTTTTTATTAAATTTTAAATTTTAATAAATATAAAAGCCAATATTATAAAAAAATGCCCTTGCTTGTGCAAGGTGGAGAGCAGCTGGCACAGAATATTCCACGTGGTGCATATCCCACACCCACCTGGCCCTTATCTTGTCCACCCAACATGTGGTCAGCATTCCATTAGTCTCCAATTTGATTTGTATTGAATTCTAATCTTTTTTTTTTGAAGTTAATTATCTATGTTTTTGTTATACTTGAGCAGAGTGTATCTATTAAAGAAACAGGTGTTCTTCATCTGCTCCACTTAATTATTTTTTTTGAAATTTCTTCACATGTCAAATTTAAAATCTTTGACTATTGAATTACACATCCATGTGTAGTCTCTTGGTATTGAATTACAGTGACCTCATACTCCATGCAGTAGTGAAGAGAGCAGTAGAATGACATACATAGATTGTCATCAACAAGATAATATAGCATATTGAGTTAAATATTAACAAAAACACTGCCATTTTTTTATTAAAATCAATACAACTAAGCTGGCAAACTCCAGTACAGTCACAGCCATGCTGTCACGCCTTGCTTTGAAACAACACACCCACACCCACTTTTTTAATTACATCTTTTGATACAGCTACCAACCACATGCCCAGATCTAGTATTGAATAACTAATTGATTAATTAAATGATCAATAGATTACACAACAGTATGCCACTGGTTACATACCAATAATTATGGTGGTAGTCCTTGATGTTCTGGATTCAGCAGCCCTGAGATGTGTGTGGATCAGTGCTTGTTCTTGGGTTTCTTCACAATCATGACAGTGCAGTGGGCATGGTGAGCACAGTAATCACTCACACTCCCCAACACCACTCTGTTAGAGGTAAGAGAAGCAAAGAGAAGGGTCAGTCCTCTGACTTCAGTATTTATCATTGAAAATTTTTATGTTAACATTATTATTATAGACAGCTAATTGTAAAAATTGTTGATTTCTTGTGAACATGGATCCTGGAAAAATAGAATGAAGATTTATGTATTGTTAGTAATCGTTGTTATTGTTTTGTATGTATTGTTTGCAGATGTGTGATGATAAATCGCTGAACTGTAAAAAAAGAGGGAGAGATGTATAACACCACTATATTTTTTAATTTTAATTTTATATAAATTTTAATGTATATGATATAAATTTTCAAATACAAATTATTACATTACATTTTATTATGTAGTTTTAATATCATTTATAAAATTACTTTTAAAGTTTATTTGTATCTTTAGAAATGATAAAGTCTACCTTTAGAAATGATAGAGTCTGATTGTACCTTTTAGAAATGATAGAAAAAGAAAATAAAAATGAAGAGATATAATGAAAAATTGTAAAAATAAGATTTATTCGTGTATGTATAAAAAATCAAAAGAATTTTAAAATTTTGGTATTTACAAAGATCTTCTTTCTCGTCTATTCGTAAGAAAGAGGTTTAAATGTTTAATTAGGAAGTTGTATGAAAATAAGTTACGTTGAGAAATTAATTTTTTGGGATTTTCTAGTTACACAGATATCATTAAATTTTTGAACATAAGAAATATTTTTCTCATAAATTGACTTTCTAAGAATTTTAGATACATAAATCTCCTTTAATTTCAATTTTTAACCATTATTGAAATTAAAATTAAAGTTACAGTTTCAAACGAAACCAATAACGAACCTTTTGATGACTCCGTAGCCATGGCTTCCGACGGCCAAGATGTCGGCACGGTGCCTCTTCACGGCGTCGCAGAGGACATACCTGGCGTCACCCTCCACCACCTCGATCACCACGTCGCTCACCTGCACACGACGGAGATGGAACCCATGATCGATCGATGGGGGTACCCACAAATCAAAGCATGCTGGGGTGGGTTCGTCGGAGACGACGGCCGGTACCGTTCTGGCGAGGCAGAGCTGCTTGGCCTTGCTCACGACTCGCTCGGCGGCGTTCTTCAGACTGAGGTCTACGAATGGCAGCACGTTCGCGGACCCTGCAGGGGGGGAGGAAGCCGAGCAGCATCTGAACTCGTAACCCCAGACAAAAGGAGTAGAGGAGGAGGAGAGAAAGGTGGGTGAAGGTGACGCACCAGCTCCGGCGAAGGTGACGGCGGAGGTGGCGGGGGGTCTGGCGTGGACGACGACGAGGCGAAGCGGGGACGAGGTGGGCTTGTCGGGGAAGAAGCGGCGGAGAGTCCACTCCAGGGCGTACTCGCTGTGGCTGCTCTCGTCCACACCCACCACCATCACCGCCGCCGCCGGCGACTTGTCCGTCTCCATCTGGTACCACCCTGCAACTACGGCCTAGCTGGCGTATATATGGAGGCTGGAGCCCAACTGTGGCCGGTAGTGACACAAGTCGGAGATTATAAATTGTGGGTTGCGCTTTCACGACGCTTTGTCAGGCTTGTCGGCCGTCGGTGGCCGGTGGTTTCTGGTGTCGGCTTTCGGTGGCCGGTGGTGGACCAGCTCCTTCGCTTTCACCCGTACGTAATTGATGACGGACGACGTACCTCTCTGTTTTTTTCCCCACAAGATTTCGCCTTTTTTTAAATATTTAAATAATAACAAAATTATCATTCATTCTTCCTTTATTTTTAACTTTTACGAGTGTTTTTATTTTTACGATGATATTTTTATTATTTAATTATTATTTTTTTATTTTTTTATTTTAAAATCATTTATTTAAAAATTACTTTTTTCCCGTAAAGTTAATGAACGATCTTTGGGACATCATTTGGTTACAGTTGTAATTAAAAGTCATTTTTAATGTGATGATGTCACGAGAGTTTCTTAATGTAAATTTTTTATATTTTCTTATCATAATATTTAATGACATCAATATTAAAAATATAATTTTTAATATAATTTTTTCATATTTTTCAATAATCACGTTGAAAAATTGAAACAATTATTATTTATTTATTTTAAAAAGTTAAAATAATTATTTTTTTTACTCTTAAAATTGAAAAAAATTCTGTTAAATACAACTTATAGACTTCCTTTGATATGACTTCCATTTAAATCAAAAATTACTTCTAAGAGATTTTCAATATATCTTTTCATTTTTTTTATCATAATATTCAATCATATTAACATTAAAAAATATAATTTTAATATAAAAATTACTTATTTTAAAATTAAAAGATAATAAAACGTAAATGGTGACATACTTTTTTAATGTTATTTTATTATTTAACTAAAAATCACTTTTAACGATGACGCAGAGATTTTTATCTTTGTTGATATAAAATGCCGAAGAATCTAATTTTTCTTACTTTTAAAGTCAAAAAAACTCTTACTAAACATAATCATTCACTAACACCACTCTTGCACTTCACAAGTGAAAAAAAAAGTGATTTTTAAGGTTTGATTTTGAGATGAGAAAAAAATAAATTAATAATTTTGATAATAAATAAAATAAATTAAAATATATATTTGTTATTATAAAATTGAAAGTACAAATACTCATAATTTTCGTAATAATTCTTCAATCTTTTAAATCTTAAATTTTAACCTATATTTTGTAGCTTTTACCTATTTCAATGGCACGACGGTAAATGTTCCAAATAACGAGGTTGGAAGTGGAAATAGAACGCTATCTTCTGTCACGCTCTCCATCGAGCTAGAAGCGGAGGCGGATGGCGTCGACGGCGACGGCAGCGGCGGGGGAGGTGCTGACGGCGTATAGATCTCTCCTGCGGGCGGCGAGGAAGGCCTTCCCCGGCGACAAGCAGATGGTGGAGGGGGCTAGGGTGGAGATACGGAGGAAGTTTGAGGAGAATCGGGAGGTCAAGTCCGTGGAGGAGATCGCGAAGCTGCTCGGCGTGGCCAAGGAAGGGTCCCATTTCCTCGCTACCATGGTCGTCCAGGCCCCGCTCAACCAGCAAGGCAATTATGGTATGATCACTTTCTTCTTCAGCTTCTTCTTCTTTTTCCTTTCGGCTCTTCGTCATCGTGATTCGTTTGCGTCCTTCCATTGGTGCTGGGACGAGAGGGCATCATTCTTGTTTTGAAATTTTGCGTCGATTAAGATGAAACTTGAAGTTATAGCAAGCGTGTCTTGCGATCAATTATTTTGTAGCGTAGCAGGAAGCAAACTGGAGTAGAGTTCTAAGGAACTTTTTTTTGAAGTAGCTAAATTGTCAAGATCAGATCGTTACAGTACAGGTTCATGGTGTTTAAAGGATGATGTTGCTTGAAATATAGGTTTCGTCTGATAACGATCTTTCAACTCTAATTTCGATTTCGTAAACCCCCTTACAAGTATTTATCTCATAATTCGGTATGAAACTCAATTTCGTTTGGTGATGAAACTCAACTCCTAACTCTTCACAATGTTCAGAGTTGGAACACTACATTAGTAAATGTACCCATAGATTTGAGAAATGATAATGATGTAGTCTCATCTAAAATCTTGCATGTTTCATGATTTATGGTTTGAACATCTTGATTGGCCACACAGGAGTTGCGGTGGCATGATCAGAGTTGTTTGTTTTAACATGCTGTTATAGGTTCGCTGCAAAGGATAGTCTCAATTTCTAAGGTATTACCACAAGAAATTTTAGGATGGCACTGATGAAACATCTATAAATGAGGGTTTTCAATCATTCCATTATTTTCTTCTGTCTGATTGCAAATGGTTCTATTAGCCACAAGCAAATTTTATCACTGAGGTTGTTATTGATGCTTAGGTTATCATTGTTCACCTCAGCTGTCACCAGAAAATGCCCATGGACTTGACCGCAAATCCCACCTGGTGAGTGTGTAGGAAGAAGGCAATGATAACTCACCTTGCCACTGGTGCCAATGCAGTTATTCTTGGGAGCTCAAGGTCTGGACGGGTGAGGGCTGAAACACCTTGGCAAAGCAAGGAGAAGAGTCTAGTGCTTTGAAAAAGGGTTTGGATGGAGTGTTGGAACTAGATTGTATGTAGAAGGTGTAAACGTTTGGGACATGGGTCATTTGGGTCATTGGATGCTGCTTGAGGTCCCTGGTGGTGTTGGGTGGCAGTTGTGGAGGGATGGCTGTAAAAAGATGACCTGGTGCTGAGCTAGGGAGGGAGACGTTTAAGGTTGGTTCAATGCTACTTCACAACCACAAACCCCAAAATTGTGCTTCCAAGACTGAAGGAGGTGGAATATGCCAAGGTGGTGTTGTGCACTGCTGTGAGAGTTAAGTGGAGGGGGACCACTTCACCGCAAGGAATCCACCAACCACAAAATTGGGCTTCCATGATTAAAGGAGATGGAATATGCCAAGTTGGTGTTGTGCGATGCTGTGAGAGTTAAGTGGAGGGGAAAATGCATTTGGGATTCATTTTTGGGAGCTTAAATGTTGAAGTGGTGGGGAGATGAGTTCTTTATGGTCCCAACAGGTGAATGCACAGTCGTACTCAGGCCACCACCCCTTGAGATCAAGGAGAAAGTCCTCTTACTTGAATCTGTTGTTTTCCTTTTCACAGTGGTCATGTTTGACACTATCTCAGTCTCCACCCATGGAGTAAACTTGCATATGATTGGATCCTTACTAGATCTCACATTGGTGAAGCTGCATACGTTGAATTTGTCCTTTTGTCATAAGGTCTGAGCCAATTCGATTCTCTTCAAACTCCACATTGACAAAAGCCTCATGTATTGAAGTTACCTTTTTCCACATCCGACATTGTCTACCATTTGATGTCTAGAAGAGCTACTTCCAACTTGTCAGGAGTTGAACAACATTCCTTGTGAATACTTTTTCCTGCAGGTCTACTTTCCTTATCAATTGATGTACACAATTTGAGACTTTTAATGTAGCATTTGCGACTCTAACTTCAACTTTAATTTCAGTTCTTGTATTATAGCTAGAGTTAGATTGAGATTATTGTTAGTTGTTATTGAAGTTGTATTTATTTAGGATACTGTATGATATAATATTGTTTGTCAATACTATTCATTAAGTCTAGCACAGTCAATAGTAACAGTGATTAGAGTTTGGTGAGCAAACAAAACCTAAGTAACATCTTCAGCATGTATTCTACTTATAATTATTGTCCAAGTGTTACTGTATTTTCCTATCTTCTTTGAGCATGCATTTGGAAGAATAGATCTTCTGATGAACAATAAACTTTTAAACTAGGGCTCAGATTTTAAGCATTCTATTTACCTTAAACTTAGAAGGAGTTAATGTCTTTAGAAGGTAAAAAAAATTCTGACAAATAGTAAAACTAATAAATCAATTTTTTCATTATTTTCTACTATTTCTTATATTTTCCAAAAATACAAACTTCCATTTGCAATGCTTCCTAACTCTCACCACAATTTTGATGCAGAACTGAAGCCTTCTAAAGATCATGCTGGAAAAACGCTCGAGATTCCTTCAGACGAGTGTCTCCAAGGAAAATAAATTTTGTGACCCCCTCTTTGACGAGGTATTCATTTTGTCTTTGTATCAGCAAGCTTTGTCCAGAGATGAGAGATTTCTCTTCTTTCTAAACCTGTTTTATTTTTAGTTTGTCATTTTTTCATAATGATGGTAATTTTACATTCATCAAAATATAAATCTTGGATGAAATCATGGGTATCGTTATTTTGACCAATTGAATTATTATGATAGCTTTCTTTTTAATTCATTGTAATACCATATTCTCGATATCTAAAAAAAAGCATGTTGTCTTATGCAAGTGTAACATTGAGGGAAAAAAACATTGGGAAGAAACATATGTAGGGAACAAGTAATTACCATGCTGATTTTATGATGTTTATTGATTAGATTTTCTCTACTTTGGTGTTTTTTGTTTTTTTGAAACTTTCTACATCATTGGTGTTGGAAACTAGGAACTTATAAAATTGTAGACATTGATAGATTTGGAACTTGAGAAACCTAAAGATTTCCGAGCAAAGATTGTTTTCTTCCATGAGCAGCACCTTTAGATATTTTAATTATCATAATATAAGATTCATGGTAATTGGCAACTTTGAAGATTTTTGGAAAACGTTTTGAATTGAAATCCGCTAGGGCGATTTGGGGGATAAGATTCTGTAATTTTCCAAATTAAGTTTAATATATCACTTGGGTAGGAAACAACATTAATCAATGTCTAAAAATAACATGACATGTTCGATATGAAGGTTGATTATGATTTGGTTTAGGGTCTATTTGAACGTATCAGAAATTTAAGAAAAAAATTTAAAAAATGGAAAAAAATTTCAAGGTTGTTTGTACATTTTACAGAAATTTTAAAAAATTTGTATATATTTTATTTTTTTATTATTTTCTTTTTATTTAATATTTTATTACTATTAACCATTTCTTCTTTTTCCTTAGCACTCTTGTTTAAAGTTGGTCAATGTAAAAAAAGACCAAGAGAAGGGAGAAATGTAAAAAAGAAGATATCAAAAGAAAGAGAGAAGTGACATCAAGAGAACGAAGAAATGCAAAATAAAGAAGAAATTAAGAGAAAGAGAGAAGTAACGTTGATACAGAAGGAAGATTGAGAGGTGTAGAAAAGAGATCGAAAGAAGGGGGAAATGTGAAATTGGAAGGGGTAAATGTAAAAGAGAGAAGGAAAATATTAGAAGAAAGAGAGTAACATCAAGAAAAAGGAAAAAAAGACATTAGTTATAGAAAGCACAATTTATAGATACTTTAAATAATATTATGATAATAAAAGATAATTGTAACAACAACAAAAAATGACTATAATAATGTCAAGAGATATTTGATGTTGAGTATAATGACAAAAAGTCTTACAAACAGAAGATATTTCTAAAAGATCAATGCTTTTTCTCGTGGTGAAAATTGTCAACAAAAAAAATTATGTATATAAACAAAAATTCTAAACTTTTTTTCTAAATTTTCGTTAAACACAGGTAAAAAAACTACACCTAAAATAATAAAAAGTAATTTTAAAATGAATGTTAAGTAAACAACATTTCTCATACATCAATTAAAAAAGTTGGAATTGATGATGAACTTGATATTTGATATGATTATGATAAATTTAAGTGATATTTTTATGTCTGTAGTAATATAATTTAAATGTAAAATATAATTATATAAAATACAAGAATATTAATATAATTAAAGAATATGATAAAAAATTATAAAAAGAGTATTAAAAAATCTCCACGTCGTCGTGACAATAAGAATGGTTCTAAAAATAATAGAGTAGTTCATGAACAAGAACACAAATAATCGAAAATCTAAAAGTTTTTTTTCATATTCTTTTTTCATAATTTTCAAAGAACACAAACCTCAGCATGTTAAATTTTTAGCGACAAATCTCCATCCTGTTCTTTTTTTTTTTTGGTTCTTGGCAATACTGTTTAAACAGTTCCCAGATCATGAAAATGCAAAAGTGACATTATTTAGAAGATCAAGTAAAACCAAACTCATTATCAAATCAGGATGCGAGTCACATAAATGTTACCTCTTCAAGAGGTTGATCTACCCAAGGTGAAAAAAAGTCAATACCAAAGTTTGGGTTGGAATATTTCATCCTAGCTCATCAAACAGATCTTCACTTCTCACCCCTGCCATGTTGATCATGAGAGACAAAACCGCATCACATGGGTGGATGACAAGGTGGTAACGCATCTAGAACTGTTCACTTGGGATTTCTGAGAACGATGATCACAGAATCCCCACGGAGAAACATCTTGCTAATGAACCTATCCTTGTTAACAGGGAGGGCTTTCTTCTTACCTTTCCCCGTCTTTGGTATCTGTGTAAAGATGGGCATGAGCGCAGGGAAATGCGAAAGCAGCGCCAATCAAGGAAAAGTGTAAACCCAATGAAGTTAAATTTTCGGTAATGAAGTGGGCATTTAACCGTCTT
>JAMKPZ010003116.1:0-36990 GCA_024699675.1 Amphibolis antarctica
TTATTATTTTACATAATTTTTTATTAATTTTATAAATCTTCGTTTCACTTTAATTTTTAGAAATATACATTTCATATTCGTAATAAAAGTAATTAATTCCTTTCTAAAACTTCACCTCATTCTTCTCCCATAATTTGATAAGAATAATCAATCATGATATTTAATTAATTTAATTCCTCGTAATATCACAGTAGTAATGACCACCGTACGTACCTATTCCTATGGCACATACCAACAGAAAATTTAAAAAATCTCTTAGAAATAATGCAAAAATGTAATTTAATTAATTTCCTCGTTTGTATATTTATATAATCACCCAATCTTAATTCCTGCTATCTTTCTCGATCATTTCTTATGATTACGAAAAATAAAACCTTATATTTTTGTGGATCAAAAAGTAATTAAACATAAAACTAAGGCGTTGTATAAAACCAATAAGTTAAGTGAACCACGTGTTTATGCTTTTTAAGTTGATATAATTCTTGAGATTTAAAAATCTCTCTTCTTCTTTTTTTCTGACAACTGTAGTGAAAAATCTATTTTTATTATATTATTTGTTAAAATATATATTTCGTACAGTGAAATCTTTTTCTTTCCAAATTATTAGAATTTCATCTACGTATCGTTTGAATTTTCATTGCACCATTAAAATTTCCTTCCTTTGAGTACCATCAGAACTTCTTCCAGTGAGAAAAGTTTTCTAATGACGCCACCAAAAGATCGGCTCCCATAATACATATAAAATATAGCACGCATCATATATATAAACTTCTACTATATATATCAATAAGGATGATATTCATATATATATATATAATAGTGGGATAATACCTTTTGGCACATATAGAAAATTGAATATCAAAATTATTAAACTATCTCATTTCAATAAGGAGAGTAAAAATATAAAAAATTAATTTAAGTTTAAGAATCAATTTTCTATAAGTACTGTTTGAATATATTTGGAGACAAAAAACAATTTTCTGCAGTGTTAATTTGTTATTGTCGATCATTAATTAAGCAAAGGCGTTGAGCATATTAATTGTGGTGCTCATCCTGCAACACACACACATATATATATATATATGCATGGAAACCCTAGCTAGGGTTTTGGCAACAGCAAAAATGATATCATGGCTTCCATGAATTAGGGTTGTGAGTTGTGACCGTCCTTGTTTTTCCCAAAGGGTTCAGGCAGGAGGTGGTGACAGAATGGAAGAGCACCAGGAGCACCACCACCAGCAGTAGCAGCACCACCACTGTTGCAGGAGAAGACTTGAATCAGAGGCGAGGTTGAAGAACACATGCATGCATGCATCGATCTTTTATCAGATCTCTGGCATGCTTTGGAAAATCTTTCGGGTGGGGTGAGAAGAGAGACAGAGGCACAGTGACATTATAATAAATGCCGCGAACCAACGCGATCAGATGGCCGGAACGACAGACCCTGCCAGTTGATTAATTACTCGTTTCATCGCGAAAGATGATCGATCGATCAGGAATACAACTCTTTGGAGTACGTTGAATGTTCATGTCAATTCCATCTCTAGCTAGCCTAGCTCAGGTAAAAACAATACATGCTCAATCTTGTGGGGATAAATTAATGGCACGTGTGTTTGCAGCTTTTTCTGGTGAAATGCTGCAGTGGTCGATCGATCGATTGGTCGTATATGTATACATATAAATGGACAAGAGGCAAGGAAACAAAATACCTCACGGATGAGGAAGAACAAGCTGCAAAAGTCAAAGGTGTTTGTGATCTGTTCTATATATTGTTCAATTTGAATTGGGTTATGATCGTGTAATTAATCTCTGACCACGTTTGTTGAAACAGTTTTTATTATATACTTGTATTTTTTTTATTTTATATTATAATAATCTAAATAATATTTATCTTTTAAATAAACACATTCTTCAAATTGATTATATATATAGGAAAAAATGGTTCTGTAGACGTCTATAGAAGTTAGTTTTGTAAGTGACCGTTGAAACAAAGTTAGATGACGGAGAGAGAGTGATGAGAAAAGTAGAAAGAGAGTGAAAAAAAATCCTCCCACTATTGTCATCCACGCAAAAGACCTGTAATTCATCTTCCCAAAATAGTCCTTTTATTTTAATACGAAAAGAAAATCGCATTTCACCTGTGATTCCTTTTCCCAATCGAAACTATTAACTACCTTAAGTATTTCAGTACATGGTACAAAGTAAAATATGTTTAATATGAAATGTATGGGTTGAACAACAAATGTATGGGTAAAATGAAATCATACTTTTAATTAAAAAATCAACTATTCGAATTTTCAAAAACTAATGGATTGTAAGTCGATCGACATTCTACAGACTGGTTACAAACTTAATGCTACTGTTATGTTACGAATTTAATGCTAAATTATTTAGGGGATGCAGACTCTATAGGCGCGGTTGTAAGTCGATCGATGGGTGAAATTTGGTACACGGCAGTTGACTCACAAGTCGGTACACGACCTCAGCTACTGGTTCCCCGACTCCCTCCCAAGCGGTAAAACTCGTTATCACCCCCACTCAACCGAGCTTGAGTTCTAGGTAAGCACACGACAGTTGGCTCGCAAGCTGGTATACGCCCCCGACTACCGGTTTGTCGACTCCAAAACTCTTTATCACCCCTCACTCAACCGTTAAATCCATTTATATAGTCTTAGGTCTTTTAACATAAATATCCGAAGGATATCCAGAGTTATACCCTTAAAATGCTTAAATACTATTCTTAACTTAAAAATTGAATTTCATGTGTTTAACTTAAAAATCTCACGTACTTTGCTAAAACACTGATCATTTATTTTTAAAGTTATGATTTTTTAGTTAAAACGCTGACACTATTCACACGTGCACTTTAAAACGCATATGCCTGACTTAAAAATTACGTGTTCATGTTAAAACGCCGATCTTTTAATACAATTGTCCGGTGTGTTAACACAAAATGCCTAAGTACTATTCTTAACTTAAAAATTGAATTTCACGTGTTTAACTTAAAAATCTCATGTGTCTTGCTAAAACACCGATCATTTATGCATAAAGTTACGATTCTTTAGTTAAAACGCCAACACTATTCACATGTGCACTTTAAAACACACATGTCTGACTTAAAAAATCACGTGTTCATATTAAAACATCGGTCTTTTAATACAATCGTTCGGTCTTTTAACACAAAATGTTGAATCTTTCATCACGTGTGAACTTAAACTTTCACGTGATGAAAGATTGTAGGATGTAGCTTATGAACTTAAACTTAAACACCAATTTTTCAAGTTCCTGCCACATATGCTTGCAAGATTGTAGGATATAACTTAATTAATGTTTAATCATAATTTGATGGTAATTTGAAAGTAGTAATTATATTTGATAATTATCTATTTAGTTATTAATTGAACATAACTGGAAATATTAAACTTAATGCTAAATTATTTAACACAGTAGGTAATCAAAATCTTTTTTAATTCAAAATTAATTAATTAAAAATCAAATCCACCCTAATATTTTCATTGAGGATTTTACAAATTATAAGAATATTTCATAAATAAATTGAAGATAGATTTAATAATTAAATAAATTAATTAAAAATATAAAATACACAAAACCACACAAATAATTTATCACTTCATCAAAAATTTAAGTCATTGATTTAAATAATTTATTAATCACTTACTCCAACATATTAAAATAATAAATTAATACATATGTTTAATTAAGCATTTAAAAAACCTTAATCACCGTATTTGTAATCAATAAATAATTAATTAAAATTGATAAGTTAATTAACGTAATAATTCAAAATATATTTGTACATAGATGAAATTTTAAAGTTAAAGAAAAAAATTGTGTATACGTCTTTTCAGGTAAAAAAAAATATACATTTTTAAATTTTATTTTTTAAAAAAAACTTTTAAATTACATAAATTTCATCCGTATACCTGTAAAATCCGTCCCTTTACGTGTATATATATATATATCGAAGAGTCAGAGATGCAGTAGTGATTCACCACAAGGGAAAGAAACAAAGTGATGAACACAGATGGCAAAACAGTCTACCATTCCCTGAGGTGACCCATCCTTAAATCTCCACAGACCACGACGTACCCTTTCTTCTTCCTCTACCTCTCTCTAACTTTCTCTCTCCAAAACCTAGCCTGCCTACAAGCAACATCCATTCCTCCCATCGAATTCTGTACTGTTACATCAGAGACATGTTCGGGTAATGATGATCAGCTGCCTTGCGATTTGTCAATGTCAGCATATCCGGGATGAGAGTCTACGAAGATCGAGCTAGGAGCTGGGAGGAGCGCGCGCGCGCGCAGCAGTCGGCCACGATCCAGTTGGGTTCTTGCAGCCTCTTCTCTCTGTAATACGGTGTGGTGTGTTCACTGATTTTACATTTCTATTTTTAAAATAAAAAATATATTTTTTAAAGTAAATATAGAATAAAAAAAGGAATAATTTTAATAATTAAAAATATAAATATTTTTAAAAACTATTAATAAGAAAAAATGAACGATATCACGAAAGCCTACTCTTTCAATTCCCACTGACGAGTGAGTAGGGAGATGGTCCCTGCCGCCTTTAATTGGCTCCTTCTGCGGGTCCATGCCACTGCACCAATCAATAAATATGGGAGGAGGGGGACAAAATAGATGGATGCGCGCATGGCATGCAGCGGAGCAGCTGAGAAGAGAGAGATAGAGAGAAAGAGATCTAGAGAGAGAGAGAGAGCCTGTTCCCTCCCTTCTGCATGTATGCTTGCTTTGCTTCCAGGAAGGTTGACATTGAATGCTATTGTCCTGGAGTTGGTGTGGCCTGTGCCATTCTGGAATAAATTGCCTGTGTCCGGCCATTACATTACATGTCCGTGATAATTAAAGGAAGCGTCTCCCCAATCTCCATGCCCTTTCAGCTGGCAAATATTTTAATTCTGCAGGTATGTTTTACGAATAAATAGCTTTGATAATGAAGTTAAAATTATATAATAATTTAAATAATAAAAATTTGTTTTTAATTAGAAGTTTTTGTTAAAAAAAACTAAATGAAGCTTAAGAGTCTGTTTGTTTGCGTACTTAGAAAATAATTTAAAAAAAAATTGACAAATCTAGAAAATAGTTTTTAAGGTAAATTTAGAAAATAATTTCCTATAAAAAAATTTCATAGTATTTGTACATGTCAAAGAATAAATTTTCTAGGTGTTTGTATAATCGATAGAAAATGAAAAAAAAATTTATGATACATGATAAACTTATGGAGTAATGTAAAAATTAGCAAATATTAATTATATAATGAATCATTTAAATGTATTAATACATTTGTATAAAATACTTCAATCATTATTTTTAAGGGAAATTAATACATTTACACATACTTTAATTAAAAATTTTAGTAAAAAATAATAACTTAACGTATTATGTATATATTGAAAAAGAATAATTATATATGTACAGTGCATCTATTTAATAATAATATACTTATTTAACAGATAATATATAACAATCAACAACTTACATAAAAAAATAATACATCAATAAATCCATAAAAATGTACTAAATCCATAATATATTAAAGAACGTAAATATCTTCGTAAAATTAAGAATACTTCTAAAAATTAAAAATAGACGAAGTAAACGGAGCTAACTCTGTCAAACAAAGTCTAAAGTACATATATGAGTATTTTTAGACATATAAATAAATTATAAATAAAGAAAAATGTTGAAATAAACTTGCATTTTTATTGAGTTCCAGAGTACTACTTTTAACTATTGTAACTGTATTGTAGTAATTCTTCAAAAGAGCAGAAAAAAAGTTATAATTTAATTAGGAGTTATGTTTACTTGTTAAAGTATAAATTTTTATATTATTCCAATTTTACCCTTGAATGGAATATTTTTAAAAATATATTTAACCAGTCTTTTTTTTAAAATTTTTTTAAAATATTTATGAAGTTCCAATTTGATTATATTTTATTTAAAGATTATTTAAAATTCCAAATTTAAAAACAATATGCAATAAGCATTCGTCAAATTTAAAACATTTTAATCATATAATGTAAATTACTTATTTATTTCACATTTTGCATTTTAAATTAAATAATGAAAATTTAACTGAATAATTGAAAAGATTTCCATTATATTATAAAATCAATCTTCATTGATAAGATATCCGATGTGTAACTATTATCCAACACTCCCCCATACGTGTGCATGTATTTTTGTTATTTTTGGTGAGAGGTGGGTCTATGACCTAATGGTCGGATATCATGTTAAAAGTGATTTCATATATTAATGAAATTTAATTAAGTAGTTGAAATTTTTTTTACTATATTATAAGATCAATCTTCATCAATAAGATATCCAATATAAGACTATCATCAATCCAACACTAAATTTTTTATGATCGTTGATGTTATTTTAAAATTATTTTTAGTTGTTTACAAATGTTTAAAAAAATTTAACATACAGAATATTTAGAAAATGTTTTACAAAATTTTTACATAAAAGAGGATAAGAATAAGTATTTGATTTCAACCAGAAATTGTTCTAAATTAAATTACTTTTAAAGTTAAAAATACCTGCAAATAAATATACTTATTGATGTAAGCTAACAACATAGACAATTGACATTATTCACTTCTCATTATTTTCAATTTCTAAAAGTATTATCATTTTCACGTTAATATTCACGTTCTTCGATCAATTCATTTCATTATCAAAATCATTTTTTCTTTTTCTTTTATATATTTCAAAATTATTCACATGAAAATCATTTTTTTCGTTAACTCTCGAAGTAACATTATTAAGTGAAATTTCTGTAAGACTTCTTTTGTAACAAGGTGTTTAACTACGAAGAGTAATGATTGAGAGTAGTAAAATAAATTGATTGAAATTGCATGTGAAATAAAAATTTATATATAAAAAGTTATGAAATGATGATAATATATAAAAAATTGTAAAAAAATGGTTCAACTGTAACAATTTTATTACTAAATAAAGTTTAAGTAAATGATTTTAAAAAAAATTAGGAAAATATTTAACTGGTTTAATTGATTACCGAAAGAAATTTGTTGGTTGCGTTTATTCGCTTAACTCTTAGTTTTAATTTATTTTTAAAACAGTTTTTATAGAAAGCTGTGATAAAGGAAATTTCCAAATAAACATTTTATAATATTATTAGACGATGATTACATATTATGATACCATATGATATTGACATATTGTATTTATTTATTAACATTAAACTTGGAGTTAATTCTCTAATGATATTATTAAAGTTACTTTTCTAATAATGTTCATCTTTATTATTTTAAGTTATTTTTTGGATTTTTCTAAAATTTACTAAAGAAAGTATTTTTTAGTTTACTTTAAAATTTACATTTAAAAACACTCTTAAAATACACAAATGTGCTCGAAGAGTATTTTTAACAAAAAATCTCAATAATAACATGCATATCTATTTAATCTGTATTTATATATAACTTAAAATTTCTACAAAAACTTAAGATTTATATAACTCTACATTTTTAACTCCACGTCGAAAGAGTATTTTTAACAAAAAACTTAACAATGACATACATATTCATTCAATCTACGTATAAATATCAAAAGTTTAAAATTTGTATAACTCAACATTTTTTACTTTACAATTTAAAATTTTTGACATTAATACATTTTTAATTGTAATAAAATATAACTTAATATTTTTTGATTTACGAAGATCGAGAGGATGTTGTGCAGGGATGTGTGGAGATGTGAGAGGGATGGAAGAGAGGAGGATGTCACGTGCGGAAGGAGGTCGTGTGAGAGGACATCACATGTGAGGAGGACTGCATGAGAGAGTTTTTTTATTAGAGTTATTGAAAAATTTAAATAATTTAGATTTAATTTAAATTATTAAATTAAAATATTATTAAAAAAAAACTTTAATATCAATATTTAATAATTCCTGAAATTAAAAGTTGCATAAATAAGCGTAATCTTTATTCTACTGGCCCAACTCATAGCCCACCACAGATGGGCTTTTGTGGCCCATATTCGGATTTACCACATCCGTTTCGCTCTAGCCCTAGCACGTATAAAACATCAAGTTCAAGCCCGCCATCATTCCTCCGACGACGCCCGGCCGTCAGCCATGCTCCCCACCACCCTCCGCTCCCTCCGGCGACTCGCCACTGCCTGCCCCCCTCTCCCAACAACCCGACCAAAACCCTACCTAGCCATGGTATCGCCGAAATCCTTCCGGTCACCGCACGTTTTTGTCCGGCTGTGCTCCAGTGCTAGTGGTAGGGGTGATGGCGGGAGTGGGGACGTGACTTGTTTGGAGTCGGAGTGGGAGATCGAGGGGATGTTGAAGGGGAATCAGCGTTGGAAGACCGATGCGCGTGCTGCGTTCGAGCTCGCGCTGGATTCCGTGGTGAAGATCTTCGCCGTGTCAAGTGCGCCAAACTACTTCATGCCCTGGCAGAATAAGTCCCAGAGGGAGACATTTGGATCCGGTAATGAGTGTATTCCACTTCTGTTGTTTTGTTGATGTTATATGTGAATGAAAACTTTTTAATCAAGCCTTAAGTTATTCGAACAAACTTGATATGCAGTATCTTGGCTCTGAAATATGAATTGAAGAGTTTATGGGAAGATGACGGTCTAGTGCTTTCTCTGAATTATGGCTTTATTTGGTCATTATTGGTTATATGTGGTGGTGGCATTAAAGAATTGTGCGAGATTTCACGTGGTCCGTAAAAGACTTGGAATTATATCGTTATGTTTGAAACATGATGAATACGCTTTGTTGCGCCAACTTAACCTCGCATATCTGTACTGTAGGCTGGGTTTACAGTGCAAAGAAAACAATGTAAATCATGGAATCACAAAAGTGCTCCACGTTTCCTATCAGATAAAAGTGGCAAAGTGCTGATTCCATGATCATCATTGCTGGTGATAGGCATGTATTAAATAATTTTAGACTGACGTTGTAGCCCTTGTATTTGGTTAAAACATGTTCTTACCTTTTTTACTCTTGTATCTCTGGCTTGCGTGAGCCGTCCGACCATTTATAAATTAAATGTTATGAACTTTTAATGTGGATACTTCATGCACATACACCTTCAATACACTCTTGGCCTTGTTGCACTTCGTTCTTTTTTGGCCAATGACTCAATAGAGAAGATGTCTCCAGGTTTTGTTATTCCTCGTAGAAGGATCATGACAAATGCTCATGTCGTGGCTGATCCTACATTTGTTCTCGTGAGAAAGCATGGCTCACCTACAAAGTACAGAGCAGAGGTCCAAGCAGTTGGGCATGATTGTGATCTTGCTATTCTCACCATTGAAAATGAAGAATTCTGGGAAGGAATGAATCCTTTGGAATTTGGTGATATTCCATTTTTGCATGAAGCTGTGGCAGTTGTTGGCTATCCTCAAGGTAATATTAAAAACTTATATATATTTTCAATTTCTGAATACTTGCTTTTGCTTTTCTATTTTATCTAGGACATTGTGTATTTGATCAGGACATCAGAAATGTACAGTTCTCATGCAAGCGATTTTTTTTATAGAAAAAAATCATAATGTGTTCTCCTATAAACAAGCATAAATGGAAGCCAACCACTCAAGGTTATCAAGATGGGCACCTAGGTGCTCAAACATTTTTTGGGGGGTGCCCAAGGGCACCCAACACTCTGTATTACTATCAGATATTTGTTAGATCTGGTTAGGGATTCAAGAAAGATCTAACACCATAAAAAGTGTTTTTTTAGGGATTTATAACCAAGTTCTTTTTATTTTAGTACCATTTGAACTTTGAACCTCTTGATTGTTTTATCTCAGGTACGTAGGTGCTGAGGCATTTTCTATGTAGTGCCTAGGATGCCCATTCTCATATAGGGTTTAATTGGATCTTTGTTGGATATGGTTAGGAATCCAAGAAAGATCCAACACTACGTAAGATGATTTTTAAGATTTTCTAACAAAGATCTTTTTATTTTGGATCATTTGAACTTTGGACCTATTTTGTATTAGCGTAATTTAGATATCATGCTCATGTGTTTGTTGTTTATATATTCATACAAGTTAATTTACACCATTTATTTATGTTTTTATAATTATGTGTGTGTGTTTATGTATTCATGTATATGTTTGTATTTTGGAATAAAAAATTATATTGATATGGATGTGTAGGCACCCAAGGCTACTGCTTGGCCACCTTAATAACCTTGCAACATTTGTTGGTCATTCCTATATTCAAATGTATTTAATTATTAGTTAATGACGGTTGTCAAACTAATTATACAAGATGTACAATTAAAGTTTTAAGCAACAAAGTACCAAAACAGTAAATTCGTGTTAATGAATGACATGCAAAAATCCATTTAAATGGACAAAAATGAGAAAATTGATGTTTTTCACTCAAAAAGGGAAAATGGCCGTTTAAATGGAAAATATGATAATTTTTTGACCCATTCTTCCTGTTCTTCTTAAAAGCTAACAGATCAGGATAAAAATGTTCAAATATTATTTAAACAAACATTTTCCACTTCTTTTTTTTACAACAATGGGTTAGAAGTGATATACTTAAATTACAAAGGATGTGCATGGGAGTACATGGATGTCAAATGTCAGCTTGTTTGTAGAAAATATTTCTCATAGCATGTTAACTTTTATCAATATTCCTGGCCTTTCCTACCATATGCCTTGAAATGGGATGTGCCAATACAGTAAGCTGATCTTTATATCTATTAAAGGGCTTTAATTTTTGTCAATTACTATTTGCATGTTTTCATATTGTTTTTGAATTAAAAGTATGCTATCTTCATTTAGAAATTGACTCTGTTATTAAAAAATATGTTGACATTTTGATATGTCTATAACTTACAATGGAAGTTTACTGTAGGGTAATTGTGTTTAACATCAGCTACACTTCTATAGCTTCATAATAATTTTTAGGATTTTTCCAAAAGTAACAACTGCACATTTTTATGCATATATGCACATCTTTACCCATCTTTTTTTAATTTCACCAGGCTTATGATACAATCATGACATTTCAGGTGGAGACAACATTTCCGTTACTAAAGGAGTTGTCTCTCGAGTTGAACCAACACAATATGTACACAGTGCTTCCCAACTTATGGCTATACAAATAGATGCTGCTATTAATCCAGGAAATAGTGGAGGACCTGCTATAATGGGTGAAAAAGTTGCAGGGGTAGCTTTTCAAAACCTTTCAGGTGCGGAAAACATTGGGTGAGTTCTTAGGCAATATTTGAGTGCAATTCTGTCTATTTATTGTAAAAATATTTCTGTCTTGTTACAATATCCTTATCTGCTCAACACTACTCAACCATACTGAGGGAACAAGTTGCTGCATGGAAGCCTAAGAAATTTTTTTCTAGGTCCTATTTTGCAAGTTCAATGAGCCTTGAACAAAATATTTGTTTTTCCAATATGGTTTAAATATCATGAATAATAGCAAATGAAGAATTTGTGGCAGTGGCTGCAGTCCTGTTTTCTTTAATCAGGTCAATATTTTGAAATTTTTATGTTGTTTACTCTGTACAATCTTTTTTTGTCTGTTGGATGAATAAAGCTTTTTTTAATGTTATAATATTCATGTTTTTATTTTATCATCTGTCTTTTGGTTTGTTTCTTCGATCTTTTAAGCAATGACATCAGCAAGTGCTACTGGTGAAGTTAAGCCTTGGTGCGGTGATAAGTTTGTTGCACTGTAACCTAGAGGTCATATGCTTGAATTGTGGGAAATATTTTCATCATTTATTTACAAAGATAAGGTTGCATATGTTTGGACCCTTTTTGGGTCCATGCACTGACTTGCCCTTTCAGCTGTACTGCCAATCAATGCTGATACGTTTAGTGAAATACACCCATTTTAGCATTTTAATTCTGAAAAGCGTTAATGTAGAATCATTCATCTCAAGCAATACTGTTAGACAATTTGAACTGATTTGGACAGATAAATTAACCCTCCATTTGTTTCATGTTCTGCTTGCAATACATTTTGGTCCAGCTATATTATACCAGTTCCTGTCATAGAGCATTTTATTTCTGGAGTGGAAGAAACTGGAAATTATGTTGGCTTTTGTACACTCGGTCTGTACTGCCAATCAACTGAAAATCTGCAGTTACGAGAGCACTTTGGTATGAGTACAGAGATGACTGGGGTGCTTATAAGCCGAATCAATCCCCTTTCGGATGCATACAAGGCATTAAAGAAGGATGATATTCTTCTGGCATTTGATGGTGTGCCCATTGCAAATGATGGAACAGGTATTTTCCATATGTCCCTGGATTTGTTGTTTTTCCTTGATGAAAAATAAGAATGCATCTTATTTTATGCTTAATCATGCAGTTCCATTCCGTGGCAGAGAGCGGATAACATTTGATCATCTTGTCTCCATGAAGAAACCCAATGAAATGGCTAATCTTAGAGTCCTAAGATGTGGTGTAGAGCATGAGTTTCACATTAGTCTCCGACCTGTGAGTCATATGCTCATAAATTTGATGAGTGCTAGTTATTTTATTTTTTCACATTTGTGGGTTTGGAAAAGTAATTGCCTTTGTAATAAAACATCAGAAGCCATTTCTTAGTTGAGCTTGATTTGTTTCACTAGTTAATAGAAACATAAATTGATTTTACTTTTGATTTAGCAAAAATGAAGGTTTTTGTTAGTGAATTTATATATTTCTAGAACAAATGGATCCTGATTTTGTTACTTTTGATTAAATGATGGTTAATTATAGGTCAAGAAAAATTTTCTAATATGTTGAAGGTTGTACACATTTTCAATAACAATAATATTATTTTGTTGCCTACTTGCCTTTTCTGATGATCTTCAACCAAGTTAGAGCTAAGCAAATAAAGAGAGATCTACCTCCAAATGCCGTCAACAGCAAAGGATCTTCCTCCTTGACAACTTCAATGAGCTTCAGAAGTATCCCTTATAGTATTATCACTTATTCATCCAAGCATTTGTATCTTTGTAGCATCTCCATAATCAAAAAGAGTAGTATGTCTATGTAATCCACCTTCTAGCTAGGGAAGTGGCCAAAACCATTAGGAATGAGACTTGGCTTCTATTTTCAATTTTCCTCTACATGCATATCAACCTACTAGCCACCATCATATTATTAGCCAGCCCACCAAGAAGAGGAGGTCTTTGTGTCAGCTATCCTAACTTAACAATATCTTACTATGGATTTTCTTCTCAATTTGCCACCAACTCAATATCATAAACATATTATTATCTAAAGTATTATATGTATATGTTGTTGGAGGATTATGTGTGTTGGTGAGAGAGCATGATAGGAGATATGACACATGAACAATTTGAAGAAGCAATCTATTCTACCTGGTGTTAAGTTAAAGGGTAGTTACTTTTTATTTTTTTTTGGAGTTTATTTTGGAATTGCATATTGTACTTTGATGCACTAGTTTTAGTATATCGCCTTTTAATTTCATAAAAATGTAGAAAAATGTTTTAGTTACCCCTATATTTGTATTTTTGATTGCTTAGCCTTGTCTTAAGATTTCATGACGAAATTTTTAGTTTTTGGTCAGTTTTTGTGGACTTCCATGACTTAACCGAACTTCCACTAACAATTTCATTGGAAATCAATTTGTTTCCTTTTTCCATTAGACCAAAGTCCAACTTGAAATTGATATTGAATTTCTTGCTTGGTGGAAGAATTGAAACTCAGTGCTGATGTGTGGGATGAAGATGATGTGGCAAGCCATTCTTCATGCTTTTCTGAAAAGAATTTAAAGATAAGAAAAGGGAGATAGACTTATGCTTGTGTATGCATTGTTGGATAGTTCTTTGTTGGTGTGCTCTATGTGGTGCTCAAGATGATGTGATGCTCTTGATGGTTGTTTTTGGTGCTTGTGGTGGGAGCATTAATGAATCTAGACATCAATATATCTTTCTACATCTTGGACCAAGTTAGAGTGCCCATAGGTGCTCATCTTTACTTTCCTTCCTGCTTGGTCAGTGTGATTGACCATTATTCACGCCTATTTATTATTGAATGGTCAACATGATCAACCACTGTTAATCTTCCTGATTGTTGACGTGATTAGCTAGCTGCTACCATTATTCATCCGTGCCTTTTCAAGAAAAGATCAATGTCATAGGTCATTAGTCTTGCGTACCTACTTTTGGAAGGTCAATATAATTGTCTTTTGTTGTTCCTGTGGTCAGTGTGATTATTTATTTGATTGTTGTTCTTGTCTATCTATTGCTGTTTCCATTGCTGCAACCTACAACAATTGCTGTTATGCAACTGTTTCTGGTTTTGTCAACAGGAAAATATTATTTCTCGATAACAATAATTATATTCCGTTCTCTACTTCTTGACATATGATATTATCAATAGTTTCTTATTTCAAAATTGGACAGAATCTAACATAGATTTGTCTCATTGATTCCTCAGCTACAACCTCTAGTTCCAGTTCATCAATTTGATGTGCTGCCAAGCTACTATATATTTGCTGGTCTGGTTTTTGTTCCACTGACTCAGCCATATCTCCATGAATATGGAGATGATTGGTACAATTCATCACCTCGCCGATTATGTGAGCGTGCATTGAAAGAATGGCCCAAAAAGGCAGGCGAGCAATTGGTAGTTCTTTCTCAGGTATGATTTATAATATTGTTCTTCTTATTGGAAAGTTTGAAATATGACGTTCAGACTACTTATTTCCTTCTTAAGATAAGGAGTGAGTGTAATTAAACATACTTCAACTTGAGTCATCTGATTCAGAGTTTTATCTATCATTTAAACATGCATAATTTTTTTTTGAAAGTGACAAGGATTCAATGTAATTAAACATACTTCTAAGTTGAGTCAACTGATGCAGAGGGTCATCTATTGTTTGAACATGGATAAGGGCTTACTTTTGAAAGTGCATCATAAATTTGAATTATGCTGAGTCCTTATTTGAACATGCATAAAGTTAATTGATAAGAATTCTGTCATTTCATAGTCTGTTAATTTTGTGTTTCCAATTTACAGCCAATTGTCCTCGGTGAAGTGTATCCCAAATTCCAAATGTTATATAGTATGAAAGCCCATTGGTCATTGGGTGCTCAGAATTCTATATAAACTAGTTTAATATTTTGTTCTCTCAGTGCAACCATCTCATTAATGATGTCACATGTTGGAATACTATCACTGTACACTATGTGAAAGAAAAATTATGATTTTTATTATATAATTGGCAATTAATGCATTTAAAAATGATTATTTTTATGCCATTTAGCGTTACAGTGAAACCTTGTTTGTGGTTGCTCCAAAGCATCATATGTGCAGTGGTTGAACTGAGGAAAATCCTCAGCCATGAGCTGCTCTCAGGATCTTAAGCATGGAATGAATCAGATTATTGTGCAAAACCCTGGCAAATTAGTGTTAGTAGGAATACTGTATAAGCAACAAAATGTAAGTGGAACCATGTATCTTAAGGTTTTGACTTGAGTTTGAACTTATGCTTATAAGTGACATCCCTGATCTCACTCAAGAAATCGGTGCTTTCCACGTAACAAAAGTGTGGCTGAATCAGTTGATGGGAGAGATTTGCATTTCTAGACTCATTGCAAAAGTAACAAACCAGGATTTATATTTTTCATATGACTCATATATACCAGTTATTTTAACACGCTGTTACTGGAACTGAGGTTTCTGACCTCTAGTTTGATTGGTAGGTGGAAAGGCATTGTGAGATCAAACTCATTGACATTTGGTTTCATGAATGGCTTAACCATTCTTATGTGAAAGAAATCATCATATGCTTGCTAGGTGCACGCAAAAAAATTCTATACAAATTAAAATGAATTTACCATCCCTCCAAGATCTTTGACATCTATTTTGACTCTGACCTATTATCCTTCACTGGTGGTGTTTGATCCTCAACAACTAAGTGGTCTGCATAGCTCTTTGTATCTCTTTTTGGATTCCCGGTTCCTTGTTTATGCATCTCCTGAGTATCCTTAGACTATTAATCATTTGAGTGATCTGCATCCTATTTGGTAGTCTAGTTCTCTCAAGAGAAGCCATCATGTTCTCCACAATGACGTCACTCTATCTTATTTGTCTATGTTAGTGTTCTCTCTTTCGGTTTGTGGTGGTTTCTATTGAGAGAAATCATGGAAGTACGATATCTACATTGAAGGTGTCAACTTATCTTCTTGATAGACACATTTTTGGGGCTTTTGTACCTACCTTCTTGGTTTTCAAAACAATTAATTCTTATCTTACTCTTAAAAGAAAAATTTAACAAGTTGGATTCCCTAGGATTTCTGCTTGAATAATTGAAAGTTGGGCTATTGTCTGGCAACAATAACCTTGTCAGTTGTTTCCTTCTAATCTGGAAAGTTCCTACTTGACTTTTACATGTGTGTTTTTTTTTTTTTTTTCTCCATCTGTTATTTTATCCGTGTAAGGTGATTTTATTGTAGCCGTTGCCCTTTTGATGTTTACATGCACCACTCAGTTATTTTGTTCTTTGGTTAGGTGTTAATGGATGACATTAATGCAGGATATGAACGACTGTCTGAGTTGCAGGTAACTCTTGCATAGTTTTCAACTCAAGCATATGAAACACATTTTATACCAACAGGTCTTGCATTATTGTACTACTGTCATAATAATTAAGTTGTACCTTCGACAATCACAATTTCATCCCTTTACATGATGCATGTGAAAGAGTCAGAACTCCTTACTGCTTAAAAAGTTGGGACTTTCGAATGAGATCGTGCATGGTGATCAGTTTGTGTTGAGTAATGATGGGAAAAATCTCATTATAAAAAAATGATGGAAAATAAATCTAGAAATAGGATGCTGATTAGAGCTAGTAACAGTATGCAAGATTATTGTGAGAAATACGAAATGTTTATCCAAATATCGTATGTTAAATACTTGGCATTTGGGTATAATACATTTTCTAAATTGAATACAGGGAAGATTGAAAATAACGTGTTCTGCATAGCGTTGTATCTTTGTTACGTGTTGATCCTGTAGGGCAGTTAGCTGGCCAAGCCCAGCATGTTGCTATGGTTATTACCCCTCACATTGAAAAGAAATATATTAATAAAATAGTGCATTTGTAGGACTTTGTTGGTATGCAACGATGAAAATAATATCAATATCATGACCACAAAATCAGCATTTAGGATTTAAGTTTTTTATGTTACAGACATTTTGTGAATTCTTGTTAAGATATTGCCTTGGCATTTAATTATCCAACATTAATTTTGAATTGGAAATTTATCTAGAGGTTATGGTATATGGATATGTGTGGGGGGTTGTCTTTTTATCCAACTAGAATATTTTATTAGCTGCATTTATACATATGCTCATGTTAAAAGTTGAAAAAGGATTTTTGTTACTGAATAGGCATTAGTTCTATTTCTGCTTTTGTTGTGGGGCAGTCGACTATTTGGCTTGTGCAACTGCACATTAATTTAGTACATCCGTGGTTTGTAACTTTTAATTTATCGTCATTCTTGTTAACATATTGCAGGTGAAAAAGGTGAACGGATTGGAAATCGATAATTTAAAACATTTACGTGAACTTGTTGAAAACTGCAAGCAGGAAAGTTTAAGGTTTGATTTGGATGACGATAGAGTTGTTGTGCTAAAATATCAACAAGCCAGACAGGCTACTTCTCGAATACTAGAACGACACAGAATATCATCTGCCATGTCTTCCGATCTTATTCATAACCTGAGACCAACCGAAGAAATTGAGGTAGCAAGCTCTAGTTAATTTATTCACGGCAGTCCGCCTTGTATGCTTTTGTACTCACTCAGTTCTCTCCATTCCAATGGTTTTTAACCTAACACAGCCATAGAAAGGTTTCATTTGTTCAGTTGTATTTTCTCTAATTTTGGATTTTCTTGGCATTTTAATTGCATTTGCCATAATTTTGGTTTTGCTTGTTACAACATTATTTTGCAAACAATGGTTAATTTGTAAACAACATTATTTTGATGCATATGATTTTAATTATTCTCATGTCAAGTTTCTCAACAATTATGTTTTTGCTATGGCAATATTTTTGCATGGATTTGAGCCCAGGACTCATTCCCTTGGGCCTCCACAATAAAATGAAGAATCAACTGCATTATGTTGTTACTGTAATAACTCAATTAGTTAAGGGCAACAATACTTGCAGTTTCCTCCAATGTTCAAATTATGGAGAACACGGAAAGGCTACCATTATAAAAATTACACTATTCTATTATTGATATGTTAGTAATTATAGGTAATTAGAAAATGTGCCTTCAATATAGAGCAAGTAATGTCCTTTAAAAGCCATTTGTTTGCCATTTTTCTCAGAATAATGTTTCTTCTTGATGCCCTTTTTTCGGTCTGTTTTCCTTTATTGTCTCTCCACGATTAAACATCCCTTAAGTTCTTATATGATGATAAATTATCTATACTAACTTTTGTTCCAAAAATTCTATATATACACATGTAAGTTTTAACTAATAAATATTTAAAATTGAGGATAGAAAAGATAATGAGAACATGAGAGAAAGAGATTGGAAGTAAAAAAAACCAGGAAATAGAACAAGAGAGAGAAATTGGGATGAAAAGGTAAAAAATAGAAAAAACAAAGAGTTTAAGACACCAATAAACACAATAACAGGTTCACACATAAGTCATTGAAATTGAGAGTATATGCAATCTACAGCAAAAAAAACATATGTAACATTCATCTCCAAATTTTTATCCACTTTTTCCATTGTGTTAACATACTTGATCAAGGTGACAATATTTTCAAATGTTAAAATTTAATGTATTTTATCAATGGTGCATTTCATTTATGTTATAAATGGTTTGGACTCGACCTCTATTTACTTACATAGTTTTGATAGAATGATTATCTAAAATGTTTAATTTGATGTAAGGATATTTTCGATTATCAGAAATATCAGGATCATACACTTGGATGACTTCCTTAACATAATAAATGCAATGTTGTCCCTCCCAAAAAATTATTCCAGAAAAAAATGGATAATATTTAAAATATTTGTGCCGACAAATAGAGGAAAAATGGTGAAATAAAGATTTGATGGAAAATTAATTTAATTTATCATCAGAAATCAGGGTCCTTTTGATAATTATGGTATTTTAATTATGTAGGACTAGGGCCTTCAGACATCTTTGCTTGTGGTGGAGTAAGACATCAATCATGTTGTTTTGTTGCTAATATTTGAACTTCAATTTAGAAAACATTTCAAAATAGAAATAAAATCTAGGTGTCTAACTAATCCCCATTGCATCTGTACTGTCTAATTTTGCACATCAAATTGAGCACCACAAGGCAAGCACCAAATCAGGGCTGAGGATTCTGATCACCATCCAACAAATAGCAAAACCCACTGGTATAAAAGAAGACCAGAAAGGGAGGAGATCAGATTACAGATCTTAAGTACCACAGCATTGGTTGATCACAAGGGCTGATATGGTGGCGGGAAAGTCAAGCATCTGTGTATGGCTGTTGATCGTCGTGGTTGTGGCGGCGGCGAGCTCTGCCACCACCCCTGTGCTGGCTGCTGGCGGACGGCACCTCACCGGCTTCTTCGACTTTGACAAGTTCAAGGATGCCAAAGGGACCCCGTACGTAAGGAGAGACAAGGGTGGGACCAACTTTTTTGATTTCAAACCCTTCTCTCACAAATGCAGCAATTGCGGACACTCCCCGTAAGCCGTCAGCAAGCATTGGATGACATGATATGGTATAATTGATCTGATCATTCTTGTCTTGTAACATCTTGGGTACATATCTAAATAAAACACCACCATTACGAAAAGCGAGTGAAGGAAATACGAAAAGCGAGTGAAGGAAATATGAAAAGCGGGTAAAGGAAATACCGGTGTTTGGGTGTGTGTGTTTGTTTCTTTGTGCCTTTTTTTGTTTTCTTCTTTATATTGATTGTATGTTTGTGTGGGATATGTTGTCTTTCTTGACTTCACGTGAGAAGGGGGAAGAACAATTGGATCGTATCGTGCAGCATCATTGATTCATGTCTGTGTGTTTTCAATTTCAGAAGGTGGTATGTCAGTTGATTCCAACAAGAACAGTAATAGTAACATGCACGTGCCTCTTCCCTGATAATGCTTTTCAAATTGTTTGCCTTCAAAGCTAAATTTGTGTGTATTTGCAACACAAGAAAAGTGATGGCCCCTATGCATATATTTTTTATAGGAAATTATTTCTTTGAGCTGCATTAGTGATGTTTTGAACCTGAGATTATAAATATAAGTTTTAACAAAATGTCTTTTAACCATTATGATATTAGTTTAGTGGTTAGTGATGACTCTAATATCCCACTTCTTCCGGCTTTCAGCATTGTGTATGGGAAGGACTCTACGCATCAGATTATCATTGTCTGTTTTGTAAAATGACATAATATTTGGTTGAATTTAATTCTGTGTTGATTGACTTGTGTAGCATTAATGGCATAGTTACAAGAAAAATTAGAGACGCATGACATGCATGTGCCCTGGAAAATTTCAATGATGGCACTGTAGTTACCACCGTACGTACTCAATGAACACATGTAAATCTCTCAAAAATGTGTTATTTATACGAAATGTTTCATTTTTCTTGTGTTTCTAATTGCTAGACTCTGGATGAGAATCATCAACTGCATGTGTTATTCCCTGGACGTATATATATGGCAGGCTTCTTGTTGTATCAGTATTGATTTTAAAGAAAAGCATTCTAACTTTACACAAACATCTATGTGTCATTATCACTACAGAAATTTTTATGTACAAATTTTCACCAAACAATTTACTGTAAAGTTTATCCATGAAAATACATTTAATGATGGAAAAAAAACTTACTGTAAAGTTCAATTTCAATTGTTTCAAAATTAACTTTATAGTAAATGAAATCTAAACAAACAAAACCTATGGATGTCCAGCGGGTGGGCACAGGCTCTGGATTTGAGGCAGATTGAAGACCAGCTTCCTCTTTACACCGAGATGTTTACCATCAAGAAAATGATTGACGCCCATACTTTTCCATGGGGGTGTCAAACAGAATTTGTCTGCACTTGGTATGGTAATATAAAATATTCAATCAACGTTAGTTTAATATTAATCACTGAAAAAGGGTGCGTATTTCAGCTCATGATTCTTCCTTATCGATCTGAGCATCAGAAACCATGGTCTTGCCTTTCTTCTCCTGTATCCTTTGGAAGCATACCAAGAACTCTGTGTTCCCCTCCGCTCCTTTCAGAGGGGACTCTATCCATCCTTTGTTGCAGAAGCCCAAATCCTCCACTCCATTTATTATCTTTTCAAGCACCTATTCATACGAATAACACCAGTCAGCAGGAAAGTAAGGCGATACTCTTATAATTCTTCGGTGCAGTTACAGGCACGAGTATTGACACAGGTAAGGATTCGGGTACCTCAAAATTTCAAATTAAATAGCATGGATACAAGTACGAGTATTCTTTCTAATGAGATGAATACACAACACATACATCTAAATTATTAATCTTTTTAATGTTATGGATACGGCTAACAATCTTAGGTAATAGGGTATCATTGGAAATGCTCCCAACATTGCTTTTTTAAAATAATCTCTATATCACTTCTATGGATAAATAAAACTGAAAAACTATTCTAAGACTTGCATAATTTTTGAGTGCATTATACATACTGACGTGCATACATACATATCGTTGGACCTATGATAAGTGGTATTGATTCAAGAAATACAAGCCATTTGACGACAATATGAAAAACAAAAATCAAATAAGAAATGGATCTATCATGGGACAATTTTTGCCTTCCATTTTATGGTCGAGGTGAAAGCCATTGTAGAATATGTGAAATTTTAAGTTTGTATGCAAAAATCAGAAAATTCTATTTAGAAGAACTAAATCCACTAACATATTCTTTAGTGATAACTGATAAATATAAATGCAAGCTTCTTAATACCATTGAATTTTGACTAGAACTGATTAAGTGATGAACTATCTTCATTACATGACATGAAATAGGGATACATACTTCTTGATGAACTCGAGGGTCCCTCACGATTCCACCTCCTCCGACCTGAAAAGTAATTACCTCCCTTCGATGTAAGTATGTTCGATGTAATTATGATGATCCACAAAAATGAATGTACAGAGATCAAATGAAGTTGTTAATGGTGGGAGAAAAACTAGTCCTATTCTAGTCATCTCAATTTCATGGCAACCAATGATGTAAGAAAGCAACCCATCTATTTAATCCCCATCTACCAAGCATTTCCCGTCCCTGTCTACCAAACATTTCCAATTAATCTTATTGGACTGCATGTTGTCAAGTTGTTCCCTTTCTTTATCTATTAAAAATCACGAACTTTTAGACTTTAACAAATCATCTTTCTTCCCTTTCATCTTTTCATCATAATTGTTGATTAAACCTATTTGATGAATCAAGATTGGAAGTCTTATGTCTCCTTTGCTGTGATTAATTAGGGACCTTTCTTTCTTGGTAAGTTCTCAGAACCAACAAAGGTCTAATCTATTATGATTTGGATTTTTGTACTGAAGTAGTTAAGAAGTAATTTTAAATTCAATATTTGCTGCTTTCTAGGCTATGGGCAAAGGTGAAAACCAAATAAATAAGAGATGGTGAATTTAAGAGGAGGCCAACCTTTGTCCCTTCCTCGAATGGGCAGAGAAATGTGTCTGTTTACCATGGTTATTACTTGTGCTTTTTCTAGGTAGGTAATTGCATCATAACGAACTAAGCTTTTCCATAGAACAATGAATAATAAAATAGCACACCTGGGATCTACGAGCCTCAAATTGAGGTTTAACCAATGTCACCAGAACAGACTCATCCTTCATGAGCTTGAGTACAGCAGGCATTACCTGCATTCAGACAGACCGTTGAATTCAAAGGCATTGCAAGGTTGCCAAAGAGTAAACAAATTTTGAACAATCTAGCCAAGTCTCCAACAGAAAAAGTCAGATATATAATGGTCATTTGAAAATTCATATCTTCTTAAATCTTTTAAACCAAGTGTACCACCTTTATGATAATAAAAATGAGAAGACTTGTACCATTCAAAAAAGAGAAATCTAATTCTTTCATCAAGGGTATATGGCACTATACTATGCTTGTCTTCTGGTAGATAATGAAGCTAAGCTACTAGATCTGATTCCTAAGCTGGAAGAAAGTGCACCATGTCCATTCTCTAGTGAATACAAATCTTAGAAAATTCATGTAACCCTTGACAAATAATTTGCAACGTCTCAAAGATTCCTTAATCAAGGAAAATTCCAGATTTATTCTAACACATGACATGAGAGATATCACATATGGAAAAATATTTGAAGCAAAATAGATTGCATTCAAACAGTACCATAAGTATAGAAATGAAGGAAAGATCCAGCGTCACAATGTCAACTAATTGTGGCAAGCCAGAAAGGTATCTTAAATTTGTTCTCTCTATTATGGACACACGTTCATCTCGTCGGATCTTATCAGCAACCTAAATAACCAGAAAATTCATCATAGTTAGAAATCCAATCAATAAGCACCATGCAAACAAAAGCTAGTAAAAGCAGTACACAGTATAAGGACAAATTATAACTTAAATCATTGTAAGTCAGATAGACTTGAAAAAATTAGGCCGGTTACTTCCATCCCTCCAAGACCATCCCCTCCTCATTTGCTACTGATTGCACCCAGTGGTCTCTCTTCTCTCTCCTCCTACCAACAATCTGGCTGGTCTCATTTCTTCCTGAGCAACCCATGCACCAAACTGTGATTCATCAAATCTACTGCTACTGAGTTTGCATCTCCCTAATCCATCTGCATTACTACTTGTGGAGGCACTTTTCCTACCTCTGTGACCTACTGGACTACTGTTTTCAACACAGACAAATCTGAACAATAGATCGATAATCAATGGAAGAGAATCCATTATCAATGAAACATCAGAGAAATTCAATGAAAAGAACTATTTTTTGTGGTCACAGAGTTTTCAGACCTTTATTTCTACTCATCACAAAGTGAAGCATATCACACAACTATTCTAGATGTGGACAGCATATATGATAATTGGTATGCTGATAACTTATGGTAGTGTCATGGATGGAAAATGGTATGAAGTCAAGTGTTGTGAAAGGTATTAGGATGTTATGACCAATCAAAAAGATTTTGAGCACACTAAAGTAGATGTATAAACATGAGAAAAATCTCTCAGATGTATGAGATAGAAGAGCAAATCTTAACACTATGCAAGGGGGGCATCTGTTTAGGATCATTATGCCCCTCTTCAAGCCCAATTGGAGGAGCTGGAAGTCTAGCAACCATCACCTTCAAATGCAGCCACTATGAGACAATACTGAGATGAATTCTCTGTTGCTTCCTACCTATCAAGTCTGAGTTCAAAGCTCTCATCTCAGATTTGGGGGCAACTATTTGGTGCTGATACTCTATTGGATCTTCAGATTGCCTTCACTTGTATTCTACAGATTTCCACCAGCACTTCTATAGGGGATCACTCAGGTATGGTACCACGTGAGGTTGTGGTCACAGCCTAAGACATGGAGGCTACAGAGGTCATACAGATGGTCAAAAACAGCAACTATGCAAAAACTATGGTCACATGAATCACAAACCTGATTGACGCTTGGAGAAGTTTGGTAGACCTACTTGGCACAAGTTGCCATGGAGACTCATGCCAACATGGCAATCTTAGTGTTATTATTGTTCCTACTAGTATTTTGATGGTTACCATGTCTTAGGTTTCCAAGAACTTCAAACCACTAAGTCTTTTGCCACTCCAATTCTTGCTCACTTTTAGTATTGGTAAAGCTATGGTAGCAACATAGAAGAGTTTTGGATCATAGGTTTTAGAGCTTTCTCCCACAAGGTACACATGACCTTTTTACTTATTCTCCTATTATTTATAAATAAATAATGGAAAAATATTATTCATAATCTACTCAATTTTTACTCATAGTCTATCATGTTAAGGGTATTTGATACAATTTTGGGCAATTTGATAAAATCAAAGAATCAGGATGCTCAGAATTGTGCTAAACGGTACCTAAGGAGTCAAGAAACCTTCAATCACCAAATGATGCTTTAGCTAAATGAAATTGTACTTTTTTGGGGATTGGTGAGATTGTGCTTGAACAAAACACTTGTACAATACAGGATTAAAGGAGGAAGGATACCGCCAAGATCATCCTAACCATCAATATAATGGACAAAATACATTGTGTGCTTAACTTCTTCCAACCTTTTGCCAAATGATGATAAACAAGTTAGAAGTTTGAGAAACAGTACCTGACCATAGCCAACATCAACTCCATAAACATAAGCTACACCATACTGGAGTAGACAATCAGCAAAACCACCAGTAGAGAGCCCTGAATCAAGAGCAACTTTTCCAGTAACGTCTAGTCCAAAGTGGTCAATAGCAGCCTCTAACTTGTGTCCTGCTCTGCATATTGCAGATCATGTACGACAACAATGAATTTCATTATTCCAATTGTTCCAACAATGAAAAGGACGGACAAAATTCAAGTGATTCACAAATGACAGCTGCTACAGAATCATCACCTGCAAACATATTTTGGAATTTCTGCATTTATCTCCACTACTGATTTATCAGAGACAGGTGTTCCAGCTTTACTTACCACTCTTCCATCCACAAAAACCTTACCTAACAATTACAAGCCAAACATTAAAATTAATAATAAGTAAAGGCATAACAAATAGATGCATTTCACCTTAAGTTATAAATTTATCCATATAACTGAACGCATGGATGACTATGGTAGTAAGAATGTGTCAAAATCAATGATTCTCAGAAATTATTAAAAGTATGATAAAGACAAAAAGGTATTTATATCAACGATTCTCAGAAATACAACAATATCAATATGTTGAGTTTTCCAACTGTAATCATGTCTATATGTACTTGAAAGAGAGAAATTATAAGAATGATATCATGGGACCTAATGTTTTGGTGATTTGCAAAAGAGTGAACAATATAACAGAAAATATCCATAATGAACAACTGACCTTGCATGATCCATGACTGAATATATGTCCGACTATACTCTTGGAATCTTTCAAGACAAATTTCATCCAGCCTTTTTCTTCTAAAACAAGAAACCGACAAGTAATGCAACAATTGAATAAGCAATCAATATTTTTATTTAAGTAGAAAGGGAATATACTTGCAAGACCTGCAATCTGTGATTTGGATCTACATAAGTTATCTTTCAAATACATTGGCCTCATAGGCTTTAATGCTAAAATTCAACATGCAGGCTTTTCATGAAACACTTAAAATTCTAAAATTTTCCATTAGTAATTAACCAACATCACAATATATTCCATGATGAAATAATTTCATAGTCCATTATCTTGCATGTGAATCACTATCATCTGATCCTATGATTGCATGAATAGTATATGTTAGCCGGTTCTTCTTGGGATACATTTACATCAGTGTTTCAAATATATTAATACATTTAGTGTTTAATCCATACAGATGAATTTATAGGGCAGGACAATGTGTCCATTTATTGGTTGTGAACAAAATCTGAGCGAACAAGTTACTTTTTCTGATTTTGAAATTTTTCCGGTTTTGCAACTGCAAATGTTCTCCACAGATTTGGGCTACGGTGAGGATTGTTCCTTTTCACTGCAAAATGGATATAAGAAACAAAAAGGTTGTAATATTCATAAGGAAATGTACGGAAGATACTGGAAGTGTAAAAAAAAATTCAAAGAGGTAAAGAAACATTAAACAAAACATAATGTAGCATTTTGAAAACTTAAAGTATTTTGTGATTTTAGGATTTTATCATTTCAAGATGATGTTTTCCAACATACAGAGACCCACAAACAGGTGTACTAGCACGGAAAAATTCATAACATAGTCCAAAATTCTTTAAAAACACAGGAAATGAATATTGGCATCTGACTTGGTCTCAAGGTATCAGAATGATAGCGTGAATTCATGAGTCCATTATAAGCAACGTAACATAAAAAATGATAATAACTTCACAAAAAGAACTATATGGTGACAAGAAACAAAGAGAATGTGCATGAACTTGCACAACAATTGATTTGTTAAATGATAACAATGATAATGGTAAATGAGCAATCAGCAAAAAGTGGAATAAAATACATAAACAAATAAAAAATTCAATCTTTCAAGTGTTTGGGTAAAACAAAGTTCTCAATTTCCATCCAGCACAGAATTAGCATAAAAAATGATAACTATCCAGAATACCTAAAATGGAAAAGCTAAAACATGAAACATTCTCACGTTCAGAAGAAAACACGAAAATATCAAGTGACAAATGCTGTGAATGAGTGGAAAAAGGCATATCTCCCACATACAAGCAGCTTAAAAAAAGGACTGAATTGATAGAAGGAGACAAAAATGGAGAGAGACAGAGAAAGCAGTGGAACATACCTAGCAACTGATGCATAATCTTCAGTCTTGAACAGGAAAGGAGGAATCTTGCAAAACAGCGAGAGACAGGGAACTGAATCAACTCTGCCACTGTCATTTTTTCGCCCATTGTTCCCACTCCATTGGCCTCCAGAAAAGATGAAAAAGATCATTCATTTGTGAAAAACAATATTTTATCAATCATCAAAATTAAGGTTGTTGGGGCAGGTGCCTAGGCACCTAGGTGGATTTTCACTTGACCCTGGACACCTAAGCTTGTTTAGTTAGGTGGATCTTCTCAAACTATATATATTGGTTTGTTGGGGTTCTTAGACCCTAAAACAGTAAAAAAATCATTTTGCACTCTTCTCTGCCCCCATTATTCACCTCTGGTGGCTGTAGCTGCCATTTCCAGCACTGAAGTGAGCTCGCCAACCATATATTCTGTGTATATTTTGGAAATATTTTCTCTCTTTCAACACACACACACACATGTTAGAAAATTACAAAAATTATAGATTCTATATATACACATATATAGAATAATAATAGTATAATGAGAGTTAATTCTTTAGTGGCACTACTAAAGTTACTTTTTTAGTGGTGTCCAACTTTAAGTTATTTTTTTATATATATAAGACAGAAGGAGATCAAAGAGGGATTTAAGGGATAACAAATGAGAGAATCAAGGGGACAGTGGTGCATTGCGAAAATCCCAACTAGAACATCTATGATTTCTTCACCAATGAAGGTGGAGTGAAAGAGGTTGTTGTTGACGCCATCGAACATAGTATTTCGTAAATACGAGTTCAGGAACACCAACTAGATGGTAGCAATTGCAGTGTACACAAGGAGAGAGACTAAGGTGATTAGATGGACTATTGAAAAATTTAGATAATCCAAATTTAATCTGGACCATTGAATTAAGACACCACTAGAAAAGAAATTCTAGTGATGGCACAAGAGAGTATTTTCCCTAGAATAATATATACATATACATATATTTTTTTGTACAAAAATGTAATATATATAGAGTAATAATATTATATATAAAATATGTTATTCTGTAAAAAAAATAATTAGTTAACAGGTGAACCTAGGAATCCTTGGCTGGTTCCTGGTCACCTTTCCACCTTAATAAACTTTATCAAAACAATATTTTGCAGATAAACAATATTTTATTTATCATTGAAACATGGTGCAAAAACAAATCTCCAACACTTACAATTCAATAAAAATCCAAATCCAATCAAGCAACAAGCAATAGAAAAAGCATTAGATCAGAAAGAATCAAAGAAACGCCTGACAAGATTTTGTGTGTCAATATGTGACCCTCACAGTTCATACGGGGAACTCACCAGCACAGCATTCGGTTTCTTCAGAACACTAGTTGGAATCTCCTTCCTTGCGCCAGAAAAGGAGCAATTTCTCAAGCTAAGCATCCTGAGAACAGAGAAACAATTCAGAAAATGTGATATCTCCTGTAATAAGGGGGGGACCTTTCACTTTGGAAAACAAGGCTAATCAAGGACTGCACCATCTGCTCAAGGGATGTGGACGGAGTATTTAGGGCAAATGACAGGAGAGAGGAATTCAAAGGACATTCCGAGGCTAAAAATGGTTTTTTAAGATTTAGGGAATTATGCACCGTGTGATCAGATTATGCAGCAAAATGTGGGTATATAATAAGCATATTTACACACCAGCTGGTGTACGTTAACAGTTGTGCTTCATCCCCATCCACTTAAAAATGCAAGTTGAATCTCACAAGTGATGATGGACAATTTTGTGCTGCCGATCGCCATGGGGCTCTCTCTCAAAAAAATCAACATATCATGTTGTTGATTGATCTAATTGCACCATGTGTATTGCGAATGCCCACATACTTGATCGTGCTTCATCAACTCATGCCTGGTTAGACCTATGATAACATAAAACAACCTATGCCATAATCTCATTATGTGAGGTTGGCCACATGAATCTTGTTCTTCCATATATTTCTATTTATGGTTAAATTACATAAATTTAATCATAATTCCTAACTACGTACTTTTAGTTTCTTTTGCACTAATTAATTTTCCTCTCCTAACTAATACATCCTTTGACTTCCCAAGGACATGATCAAACCACCCAAACGAAATTTCTCTTATATTCAATTGGAGCAATTCTTAATTTATTCCTAATAAAACCATTTTTTGATTTGCCTCTTATGCTATTATCACTCATTCATCTAAGCATTTATATTTTTGCAATATTAATTTTTTATACATGATCATGCTTTATATTTCTTATTTCTCTCATCATTTACGTTGGATTGGTAATGTTTTGGAACACCGGATGAATATTTGGTTGCTGTAAACGAAAAATCTACTCAATTTTTGGTAGCACGTAACTGTAAGAAATCAAAGATAAGTGTTTTAGGTCTCATGGCATATTTCCATGGAGAATCCCCGGTTTCACATAAATTATTCACCTTCATTTCTCAAGAGTTCTTCTCGCCAGTGTAAAATCGAATGGATAAGCTAAAATCAAGCTATTATGATGGAAGACCGAAGAAGCCCATTAACATGCAAAACACATCATAAAGGAAGCATATCATAGCTCACAGCAACTGTGCCAGTGAAACTAAGTATATCTGTAACCAGTTGCATTACCTGATATTTATGACATATTTAACTGTCTTTTGAATATAGATTAGATTTACTTCTAAGTTACACGCCTTAGAAGAGAAAAAGGAAAAGTGCAGGATGACCTTACACATTCCACGAGCTTCTGTGATTCAAAAATGGTTCCTATCCTCTTTCTGGCTTTCCATACACGAGGAAATCTAGGTCTTGGTCCCCTTGCAGCACATGAATCAAAAAATGGAAAAATAAAACTTAAACAGGAGTATAATTTGACGACAGTAGAACACAAGCCAATCAAGCAACATGTAATTCTACCAGAACAAGTCTCCAACACCAAACGGTTCCAGCCAATCAAGCAGTATGCAATGGATGTAAAGGCATTAGACCAAAAAGGAATCAAATCAAATCAAAACACGACAAGCTGTTTTTGTACACACCTAGCAGCTCACACGGTGAACTCACCACCACAGCGTCCGCTTTCTTCGGGAACACAGGTTGGAATCCCCTTCAGTGCACCACCACAGGAGCAATTTCTCAAACTAAGCATCCGGAGAACAGAGAAACGATTCAGAAAATGCAACATTCTCTTGCAATCGAAATTTCGGGATAAGGGGGGAACGAATCACTTCGGAAAAGAGTTCCGATTTAAACTAAAAAAACAACAAAAAGATGCCTAACCTTGACTTCAAATACTTCTTAAATACTACAAATCCTAAATTCATGCGGATTGGACTCCAATCCGATCAATCGTTGGGTTGGCCAGTTACAGATGTCGACAGGGTCTTCGGTCACATCGCAGCGAGCGACGACAACACAAGGGCACCAAACTGACCTTCAATCCGGATACGCGGTGATATGTATTCGGATAATTTTTTCGGCGACTGGTATATCAAACGTGTCGTTCACTTGTACTTTTATTTTCATTTCTTAATAATTCTTTTTATTATTAAAATTATTTTTTTTCAATTCTAAATTAGAACACCATACTTAAAATTATTAAAATGTCTCATTTCATTAAAGAAAGTATAAATTTTACCATTAAAAGATTGTGATCCAGAAGAGATTACAATGTAAAACCATCAGTATCTAAAAAGAGATTAGCAATGTAACCTACGAGGAATTCTTACCCTTCCATTGCTCCATGAAACTTCAATCGTAGATTAAAAGAGGTGAAGATCAGTAAAGATGGCATCTTCCTTAATCACACACAAATGATAGGGAAATCAGGCGGGGGCAGTGATCTTAGGCGAGGAAGAAGGAATTCAGGCGGAAAATTCGAGCAAAAACAATAACTAGCATTGGGCAGAAAAGGAAGAACCTGAGTGAGAAATTCAAGCTAGAATTAATTTTTTTTTTATATTATTCCATTAAATTTTATATTATCTATACTTTAAATTTGAAAAATATAGTATTATATATTAAAATCGGTATATCGATTCTGTCGATATTGTAAAATTCGATATACAATTTGTATAAAATAATATATTTTTTAAAATTCAATATATCTATTTTACAATGTAATATATCGTAAATAAAGATTCAACGTCACCTAACGTAATTAAGACATGTCATTAAGAGAGGTTTGCGAAAAAAAAAGAGAGGTTTGTGCTCGGGAAAATTTGAAAAATAGAAAATTTAGAAATTTTTACTAATGTTTCAATATCTGTGTAAGTTGAAAATTTGGAAAAATTACGAAGGTGGAGAAAAAACATTAGGGCCCATTTATAGGTGTTTGAATTTAGAAAAAAGAAATTCAAAAAGGTGTTTACGTGTGTCATAGAAAATTCAAAAAATTGTATAAAATATGTTTATATGTGTTGAAGAAATAGATCAACTAAAATTGATCGTGACAATGAAAAAAAGGCAACGAAAAAATCATATTTCAAAAAAGTCTACAGTGATAATGAAGAAAAAGAAATACGTAAGTTCAAGTCGTGACCAATGATGACAAACTTGACTGTAACGATAACAGTAGAAGTGGTTGGAAGGAAATTGACATTCACATTAACGGTAGTGGAAATATAGAAATCGTTCGAATAAAAGAATATATAAGATACAATGAAAGTGATAAAGATATACAGAGTAGATGTAAAGATAATGTCTAATTTTTTCCAATAAGTTAAAAAAACCTACTATTTACACTATCGGAAATTTTAAATTTTTTTCTCAAATTACCCTTTTGCACTAACATCTCCAAATTTAGGAAATTTTCCCATAGTACACAAACCTCCTTAATGACAAAGTTGAACCACTCGATTGCCTTGTGGCAAAGAAAGGGAGGAGGGATCAACAAAGGCACTTTTGAAGATCCCAAAGTCATTGGAATTTTCGCTATATTTTTTGATTACCATTGATCATTACAAGGTATATGCATTATGTACCATTGAAATCCTAAATTTCATCTCAAAATCAATTACAATAAATGAAAATATCTATTATTATCTAAACTATTCAATCATACACATTTCCTTTCAATTTCAGAAAAAGTGATGCTCTTTACCATGTCTCTGCTACATAACTCCAGCATGATTGAATTTTTGTTGACTAGTTTTCACCTTTATTGTATCAATGGTCTATATGCAAAACAAATTCAATTTCGTTGATCATCAATACCAACAGGTTCGATCAGATGACTACAAGCTTGGGCATCAATCTGTTCTCTGAATTACAACCTTGGCAAACCATTTGTGGCAACTTGCTTGATTACACATGAACCTGAAAAGGGAAGGGGAAACTCAATATTCACCTTTTTGATTGTCAACCGATCAATGGAAGTACACGTCCAACAATCAGGAATTGATCAAGCGGTCTAGGACAAGCTCGACAACGGCGGCAGCATCAATTGTGGTGGCCACCTTGACTTTTGGCTTGTTGGTCCATTCCGTGGTCTCACCATAGCTTGTGTTGTTTAGGAAAACAGGAAAAAATAACAATTTCAAGGTCATAATCTATACAAGGTCATGTGAAAAATCAAGAAAAAGAAGTTGAATATTAAAAAAAAATCACAACTTAGTAATAAAGGTTTCTCTAAAACATACTGGTAAAATTAAAGTTTTAAGTTTAAGTGGCTATTAGATAAATTTCTTTTTAAGAGGTTGTGCATGCACATTGAAATGTTGGGCTATCAGGAATGATGAAAGACAGTTATTGGTCGGTATAATTTTCTTCTAGAATGGATATGTTTTCCTATGCTATGTACAAATGTGTTATGTTTAATTGTTGAAACATGAACCTGAGAAATATTCCTAAATGACAGTATATCCAAGATATCTGTAGCCCATTGCAGGAATTTTCCCTCTCATGGTTAGGATGATATAAAAGCAAGATGCATAACAGCATACGAACACCAGTCTAAAAGTTTTTTTGCTTACATTTTCATAGTGTGATCGAATATTGTGATACCCCTTGTTATACCAGTTGTTTGTACTCTTACAACACCCTCTGTGTAGGTGAGCAAAGAAGGATTGATAGCAGCAAGTAAAGCAGTGGGATCATGAACGTAGACACCTGCACCAGATACAAAATAAAAATCTTTCATCGATAAATTAATCAAAGTGATTATGCCATTTAGTATCACTTCTTCCATTCTTCACTCCATCAAATGCTACTTACCGTTCATGCCATATGAGTCAAGGTGATACAAAAAGTAAATCTCCAAAATGTTGTACAGATACTTGGCAAATTTTCCTTCAGACTGTGCAAGCTTATTGCGGTGAGCATCTGCAAAGATCATTATCTTGTGAAAATTCAAGACTACCTAGGATAAACCTCTATGAAAATTCATTAGTAGAACAATGTCAATCCAAACACACAGAATCACAAATTTTAACAAAAAAATGTAAAAGGTAGCTAGTTGCCTGAACCCTGAAGTAAATATAATCTATGGATAAACAAGGGAAAATAATGTGACAAATAGCCAAATCATAATCAAGAACACGAAGAATTATAATTAGCCAAATGAAGAAGTGATCATTAAAGAAAACTCAAATTAGAGAAAGGCACCTGTAAAAATGGCTTGGTGAGTGACATTTATTCCCACAGCCAGAATATCAGCTCCGCACGTAAACACCATGTCAGCAGCATCTGGGTCACCAAAGATCTGATAATCAAATACGCCAAGAATGTTACAAACATTTATATTTTGTGTAGTTTTAGCAGTAAAAATTACCTATTCTTCAAAATAATCATTTTCCCAATTATGAATGTCAAGAAGAGCAAAGCTGCATACATTAGCTTCTGCTGCAGGATTAACATTCCCGTTGACTGAAAATGCTCCACCCAGCAAAACAATTTGTCCAATTGTTTTCGGAAATTCAGGGTCCAGTTGAATGGCCTGGTCCAAGTAATGATGAGAACAAGTGTAATAGAAAAATGTTCAAACCCCATAAGAGGAACAAATTCACCAACCAAAGCAATGTTTGTCAGTGGTCCCAGTGCAACAATGGTAAGTTTCCCTGGATAAAGCTTTGCTTGTTGAACAAGAAATTCAGCAGCAGATTGTTTAATATGTTTCCCTTTTGGAGGAGCAAAATTTTGATTTCCAAGACCATCCGCACCATGAACAAAATCAGCTATGCGATGCCTTGTACCTTTCTTCCACACGTAAAAAAATAAAAAAAAGTTAAAGTTTATATGATTATGAACATCCAATTTGAAATACATGAACCAGGTTTATTAAATGTCTGCAAAAGAATGTTCAGTAACTCGTAAGAAAACTAAATAGACCATAAATGGTAAATCCACAAACATAATAAATAATCATTCATTGTTCATTGATGTCAGATAATCAAAAAGGAATATAATAATGCCACTTGACTCAAGATAATCAAAACACAGGCAATTTATAAGTATCACCCAAGAGATCTTTTACATAGGAAAAATAACCTTTACAGCAAAAAAAATGTAAATGACATTGCCAAGAAAAGCATGACAATTCTTTTGATGCAATGTAAGCTTAAAGATTGTTTTGTGGAATATTTTGAATGAGTGACAGTATTAGCATGCAATTAAAGGTAATTTTGTCTACAACAAAAATTCATTTTGATTGTAATGCAGTTTAATTTTAAGCATGATTTTGATATTGGAAATTCTTATTCAATTTTTTATGACATATAGTATTTGATGAAACAAATACTTTTGAATTTCTATTCAAAATGCCATGGTCTATAGTAAGAAAAACTTGCTAGACAACAACAATAACCTATACCATAATCTTAATATATGGGGTCAACCACACGAATCCTTTTCTTCCATTTATGTTTCTATGGTCAAATCTTTAGTTAAATTGTATAAATTTAAATCTTTTCTCATATTTCCTAATTAATTAGTTTTAAAATTTTCCCTATTTCTTTTAATTTCTTCAGTATAAATTAATTGTACTCCTAACTAGTACATCATTTAGCTTCTTAAAAATATGATCAAACCACTTAAGCTAATTTTTTCTTATCTTGTCTTTAATTGGTACAAGTCCTACTTTATTCTTAATAAAGTCATTTTTTAGTTTATTTTTTATAGTATTGCCACTCATTGATTTAAACATTTTCATCTTTATAATACTTACTTTGTATACATGATCACACTTTACAATCCATTATTCCAAACCATAAAGTATAATTGGGTGAATAATAATTTTAAAAACCTACTAGACAAATCCACAATATTTAGCAAAACAATCCTGGATTTAATATTTGCAAGACCTCCTGTAGAAGCAAGTAATTTCTATCTGCTTCGTCACTCACAAAAATCAGATCATGATGAAAAGAGAGAACTGAATAGTGACAAAACTACATCACAGAATAAAGTAGGGAAAGCAAAATCACGTACTGTTATAGTTACATGAGAACCTTCCGCAACAGGAATGTCACTTCTACCTGCTACCTCCAACTGGAAGTTAGGAAATCAACAAATATAACAACAAAGTAAATCTCTCATGAATTGGCTCATAGTAACCACATACCAGTTCAACATGAATATCTTAGGGAAGCATATTAAATTAATAATTAAATTAAAAACAATAATAACAATGAAGAGTAGATATATATGGAAAACAGAAACAGAAATTAATAAAGAATGCAATTGTACAGGTCATAGAAATCTTGGTCCATGGATAAAATAGATCTTACAATATGGTAATAACATATGGAACCATATCTAAAAACCCTATAAACATGTGATCATCAGCATAATCATATTCATTTATTTAGGTACCACCTAGGCATGATAAGAGGCCACGCATTTTGTCATTAATATGACTATTTTTGTCCTTTTATATATCATTTTCCCTTTTATATATCCAAAAAACTTAATATGTTTTACTTTAATATGACCATTTTTGTATACTATAAGTTTCTAATATTGACTTTCAAAATTTTTTTCCAGTATTAAAATTTGATCACAATAAATATATTCATAAATATTTACATACAATCATATAGTATGCAAAGCATTCTAAATTAGAATTATGGAGAGAAAAGGATTTGAATTGAGTACGTCAAAAAAGAAATATATGAAGGGTAGCTTTGTAAGTTCAAAAAAGGAATAATGATAAAAGTGTACAACTAGATGGTTATGAAATTTGTAAATGTAAAATTTTTATATGGTTAGGATCTATAATAGCAATACTGAAATTGTAGGGGATATTATTTATAAGATTAAAGTAGGATAGGGTAAATGAAGCAGAGAAATTCTTACATAGTGTTATGTGATAAAAGAATACCCTTAACATTAAAAGTAAAAATTTCTAAAACTATTGTTCACCCAACTACCATTTGACTTAAAATGCTAAACTATAAAGCATGATTATAAGCAAAAAGTCAATATTGCAAAGATGTGAATCCTTAGATGAATGAACAATAATATTATAAGGGATAAGCTAAAAAAATGACATTATTAGGAATA
>JAMKPZ010003117.1:0-19893 GCA_024699675.1 Amphibolis antarctica
TATTTGTTCTTACTATGTGACCACTATATAAAGAGGTCTTGTTTGCTTATGAATGATATACACAATTTCAGCAGCTTGCATAGTTAATGAGGGTATGATTATACTGTTGATAGTTGTAGGAAGCATTGTCATTAGGTAGGAAAAGAGATGAAGTGGAAATGCTTTTGGGATGCATCAGCAAGGTTGTTGGGTGAACTGTAAAGAAGTTGGAAAACCTATAATGAGTTAGTTGTAATTAGCTGATACATACAATTTGGAAGTGCTCCCCTCAAAGAAGGATCTTAGACAGATTTGATATCAGAAAATCCTCATGTGCAAAAACGGTGAGAATAGTTTCTCTCTGTTTTTGCTTATGCTGTTCACCACGAGGTTTATTTACCAATCAATCCAGCAATCTCTCCACTAGCATCAAGGCAAAGTGGAGTCATCAAAAACTGCCTCAGTCCATGCAATTGTCGGCAACACCATGTGGGAACAAATCACACCACATAAAAACAATTCTAGTCTAGATGCAGAACAACGCCCTCTTTCACCTCTCTACATGTTAGATGGTGAATTGCTTCATATTTTGAAAGGGAAAGGCAGTGAAAAAAATTGACTTACTTGTTCTAGAATGAATGCTATTTTTTCGGTTTTTGCCATTGCTCCAAAGGTTTCCACCTGTTGCATGATATGAATGAGTAATGTACGGCACGCAGAAGTCAACAATCAAGATAAAAAAGAGAAATCCACATGAATTTCTTGCTTACAGCAATTTCTTGCATGAGATCAGCAGCCTCTGCAATAAGACCCTGTTCTTCTTTGATTTTGGCAAGCTTTTTTACGAGTCTTGCCCTCTCAATTTCAACATAAATCTGTAGGAAAAAACCAGATTTTATGAGTATTACAAAAATATCATGAGATATAACAAGAAAAAGTGTGTTTATCAACATGACATTGTAAATTGATTGCAAAAAATCTCTTCGGCAATAAAAATGCATTTACCTTCCCAGCAGACACATTGTTCAATGTTTTGATTAACTCAATACGAGTTTCGATGTCAGGTGTTTCATCAATGTACCGCATTGCTTGCTGTACCATTGCTGTAACTGCCTGCATGGAAAAAGGAAAAGGACATTAAAACAAGAAATAAAACAGATCACCTGGCAATGTTTATATCAGGATTAGTGTAAACGTCAAGATTATCTTCCATGGGGTAGCAAAAATTATATCATTAAAAGTTTTGCTAATTATATTATAGATAAAAGCTAGAAAGTAGAAAATAATTGTGAGAGAATGTGTGGGTTTAGTTCCACATTGTTTAATATGTATTGGCCTTTCCTACGTAGTCACTGTGTAAAGAAGCCTTATGATTAGTTAATGAAACATCCAGCTTTCACCCATTCCTTTTTTTCTCAAGTGATATCAGTGCATAGATTTTGAAAGTCTAAAAAAACCCTCGGTAGGGAGGAGAAAAACCCTAACCATCAAACTTTTCCCAACTAACCACTACCGCCTCTTTCACCTTCCTCACCACCTTCAGACAAAAACCTTAGGACCAGCCACTGCAATTGCCTCTCAACCACTAGTGGTGCCTGCCCACACCAATGACCACCCGGACTTCATTGCTTGAGCCTTCTGCCCATTTTTCTCCACTTTGTCTGCACCAAAACCACTGGCTGCCAGCTAGAATCAAGTTATTGGCCCCTCACCAGCCTCTGTCACTGCTACGACAGTGCTGACACCTGCCCTGCTGGCATTTATTGCTTCATTTGCGGCCACCAGTCAATCCACGCTGCCCCTACAACCCCAGTAAGGGCTCTGCAACTCTTCCATAAGAGTTAATGAGCCTATAAACTTTCATATTCCCAGCAAGATCTCAACTATAATCCAAACCATCATATTTGTGTTTTCTGCTTACTGAGCATATCCAAGCAAAATTTATGGCCATATAACTTGATCAATGGGCACAAATATCACATGTGCAAGAAAGCCTGCAACTCAAGTTTACAAGAAATTTCCCTACTAGGCTCCTATTTCACATATGCTTCATTTTCTAGAGACATGCTGTATCTGATTATTTTTTCTTGAATTCATAAGTTTGAATGTTGCATCTTTGACAGCATAAATTTCATGTGTGAGATAGGAAAGACATTATCTACCAAAATTCAAGATCCTCAGTTCCATACAGAGAAAGCATGACTGCAATAGACAGCTTACATCACTGACCCTATGTAAAAGATCTCCATCTACCCATTCAATATAACAATATTACGTTAAAAGTTAGAAAAAAGAGCCTCTCCTAAAAAAGGTACCTGCTTAAGTTGGCCCCTTCGCTTTGACAACAGAACAATTTGATCATTCAAAGTCTTCCAAGAATGGGCATCATAGCAGAGCTTTATTATGGAAATAACTGCCTCCCTGGTTCCAGCAACATCCCCGGCAAGTCTCATCTTCTTTTCTTGATTTAGAAGAGACTCTATTGAAGCTTGCAATTCCGCATCCTACAAAAGGTAACGTAACAATCAATAAAAAGGCTAAGCAAATTGATTAGCAAAAAGAATGCATCCTTATACATTCAACTTTGTAACAAACAAAGTATTTGTCCTCAGCGATGAAATTAGGATAAGATCATAAAGAAGATAGAAATAACAAGAGAGCGTGACTAAAAGGTAAGCAACAAAACATGTGTGACTAAAAAGTAAGCAGGAAAACACGAGAGCTCCATCCTCAAGTTCCCGCTACAGGTCGTCTGCCCTACCTCATTCCGGCTCCGCCATTTTTCTCTTTTCCTGGAAAGCCTGTTTCTCAATTTTGCAGATCCCCAACTTTCCATATCCCTTCTCCCAAATATTCATTCTCACACAGTCCCACCGACCAAAAATATTTCCCCTTTCTTAGATCTACGAATACATTATCCAGATCTCCTACTTCTCTTCAACTGCACGTTACACTCTGTTAACCACGAACCAACATCAGCTGCCTATGGAAAAATACGACCGCTAAACACCATTCTCCTTATTCCTACTACCGCGTCCTTCTACTACCCGATGCCTCCATCCCATCCAACAACTGGAACACCATCCTTTCCAACAGTAAACAAAATCACAGAAATCATCATAAAAACTTCACGAACAACAGCAAGAACACAAAACCATTGATTTAAAGTTTTCCTTACATAGCTTCTTTGCTCCATAGCGCAGGAGAGGAAGGAAACCAGGGCGCAGTCACCACCCGCCGATTAAGGGGAAGAGGAAGGAGGTCGAAAACAGTACCCCAAGCACTGTTTCCGGGTCACTTAACCCTTGCAACGCGTGGCTCGCCACTTTCAAAGACATATTAACAGTATCTTGTTAAAATCTAAACTTTATTATAATTTTAGGAATTGAACTTAAAAAAATTTCTTAAATAAATATATTTATTTTTTGACCTTTATAGAAATATAATATAATTTTTTAAAACTAGAGCAAGATATCTAATTTTATTTTTCAATAAACAAAAAAATAAAATTTATTAAAATACAAAACGTTAATATAAAAAAAAATGCGTTTGCAATGTCACAAAAAATGTATTGCTAAAAAATCTAATGGAAATAAACTAGTCGACGGCCTTCACACCCAAGAAAAGAAGAGAAGCTCCCGTATGTCTCGAATGATTTTTCACTTTGAACACCGGGCCAGAAAAGATTTTCACGGGAAAACAAAAAACGGATCTGAACACCAGATCCAGAAACTAGAAAAGCATCTACGCCTTGAAAAGAAAAAAAATTTAAAAAACAAGCGTTCAAACACAAGGAAACAATGAGAGGGAAGGAGAGAAATGGTTGAAGAGATGGACCTCTTGCCCCGAGAGAGGCTTGCCCTTGGAGGGGGGAATCGGATCAACATTCATATCTTCCCCCTTCAAAAGCTTCGAGTTTCGAGAATCGCCGGAAACCTAACCCCGGATCACTTCTCGCCTCCTCCGTCTCCCACGATCTGGCTGGGGGAAGAGAAAGTAAGGGGAAAATGTGTTTGTTCGAGGGCGGAAGTGGAAGGCGGCGATGGCAGTGCGCTGCTTAGAAAGAACGGTGGTGGAGGGGATTTTGTTTCTTGTCTGACTGTAATTCTAAAATTAATAATTTACTTCCATGTCGTTAAATATTATTTATATGTTAATGAAAATATTTTAATAATATAAGTAATTTGATATTTTCAATGTTACATGAGTAATTCGATAGTTTTTCGTGACTTTTTTTAAAACATTTTTCGAACTTTTTGTTTATGGACTTTTACGAAAATTTAGAAATAGAAAATAATTTTGAAAGATATTTAACTTTTTGTGTGAGGTGATTCATAGAAATTTAAAATTTTAACTTTTTAAATTTTTGTCTAACAAATCTAATATAAAATAAATATTTTTTTTCCTTTTTTCATCTTAACCTTCGGGAAAAAGGAAAAGTCTTTCAGAACTCTAACCTACATGTTGTAATATTTTTTTGCTTGTATTTCTCTTCTTTAACATAACCCACATCATCTATAGCTCTCCCTTATCCACAACTTTTCTTTGTAGTCTTTCCTCATTTACACTTTTCATTTTTCTTTTCAATTTTTCTTTTTATCTAAACTTTCTATTTGAACTTTAAATTCAGCATACAACCCCCACTTTAAGTGATCCAAACTTCCGTATTTGTATTTTTTTTTTTAAAAAAAAACGAAGCAACTACGTAATTGTATTTTATGGTGGCATCTTGGTTTTATGTTACGATTATTTTTGATAAAAAAGTTATTGATTTTTTTAATTACATGTCATAGTTTATTAACATCAGTGAGTCCTCTAAATAAATACATCGTAGTTATCATTAATTAATTGATCACAACTTTACGAGAGAATTCCATAGATACAACACTATTTTTAATGCACTCAAGGACAAACAAAAAAGATATGGTAATGTATTCAGGATCTCAGTCAATGACGACAGTCCATCCCATCTTATCCTCTAGATGACCATTCTGAATCCCGGTTAGCATCACATAGAGTTTCCGGGCAATGGTGGTCTCTCCAGTTTCGTACTCAATTCTGCATAAGATGAATAAGATATAGAATAAGAATCATCAGACATATGAGAAACTTATATATATATTTATTTATTTCATATAAGATGCATCCAAAACAATATATACTAATTAATTAAGTTCACATTCCACAGCAATCTTCTTTAGAATGTAAGTTATTGCTCATCACTTTCTGTCAAAGGATGTAATTTTGTTCCCAACTTGACATCCTATGCAAGCTATAAAGATCTAATTTTTTAGCCAACTTAAAGATGTGTTTTCGAAAAAGAAAAAGATTAGAGTTCCTGGGGCCTCTCATTATCAAGCATCAAGGGTCAATGAGTGTGAGGAAGTGCAAAGCGTAAGTCATGCAAACTTATATGACTTGCATTAGTTAGATTTTAAAGTACTAAATGTAAAATAGTGATAATATTGTAATAAATCAAATTACAATAATATATTTCCATGCTATCTCTTCAATGACATTGGTACAACAGTATACAACAAAACACAACTGCATATACAAATTTGTCAACCTAAAGAATGATTGAGTAGTAAAATAACAGTGAATTATATGCAAGTGTCCCTGACATTTTACTGGAATCTGGCATCAAGAATTAAAGAAGGAGACATACAAGAATTCGTTCATAAGTGACATTAATTCGAGATAACAATGCAAACCTTTGTTGTTTGTGTGTAATACTCCCAACATGAGCCACAACCACTGCAGTTCCAGTGCAAAAGACTTCATCTGCATCAAGAAGTTCATCAACAGGCACTTGACGCTCTTCAACCTAATTATCATGGGAAGAATTTAAGAAATAGAAGATGCAAGAATCAAAATTTATGGTGGCTATACTTAAAGAAAAACCTGATAGCCAAAACCACGAGCAAGCTGGATAATGCTTTTTCTTGTGATCCCAGGAAGAACTGTGCCTTTTAATGCAGGGGTGGAGATGATGTTTCCCTATTACATTGAAAAAATGAAAATTACAATTGATGTTATACAATTGCCTACGATTTTCACCTAGCACGTAAGGTGCAAGTTTCAGTATAACTACAACAACCTAGTGATCCAATTGCAGATATTAGATACACTGCTCTTTAAGATACAAGTCTCCCAGTTAAAATGAAGACACATGGATAAGAAATTACCACTAATAACGAACAAGATACAACCTGATGAATGAAAGACTGTCACATCATACCTTCACAACAAAAACATTACATGAAGCGGCTTCCTCCAAGTACCTTTTTTCTACAGAGTCAAGAAACAGAACATCTGTGAATCCTTGACTTTTGGCTTTGAGTTGTGCCTTCAAAACCTGCATAAAGTATGACCAGCTTGCATGTCTTATAAAATAAACAGAAATGCCACTTAAAACATTTTTGAAGAGTAATGCAAATATCGAAAGCATAGATAGTTTTTGTGGCCAATCCAATGTAGTGAGATATAAGACATTAATTTTTGTTGTTGCAATGCAGATTTAAGACATTAAATTTTGTTGTTGCAATACAGATATTGAAAGCACAAAACATTTTCTGGTTGCAAAAAGGTGGACATTTCAGGAGGACCTTGTTTGCTTCCTTACCGGAGCATAGTTTGAAATCGTCTTCACACCACCAGTGCCACCAGGAGTAGCACGATGCATGTAATCCTCCACAAATAAGTTCAGAGGTGCCAAACCCTCCTGCAGGCTCAAGGAAATGAAGCTAGATGTGATAATCACTCTAACCGATAGAAATTCCAGCTTGATCACCAAAAATACTAGAAAAATTTATTTTCCCACCATAAAACAAAAATCATAGCACAAGCTCGATAGAAGCATCACATTTTAAATTTCTTTTTAAAGCCACCAATGGAGTAAACAATTAATGCAAACGACCTTGAAGTAATTCCCCACTGGAGAGGCATATGTCAAGAAAGTATACTCTGGTGCTGGTGCAAGACCAAGCACAGGTCCGGTGCCAATGAGTAGCGGCCTAATGTAAAGAGCTCCTTTACCTGGTGGAGGAACCTGTTTCATCATACAAGTAATCATAAAACGTTGAGAAGCTTGCAAATTTTTGGGATAATGGAATCAATGCTCACCCATCGCTTGTTGGCCAACATTGTTTCCTTGATTGCATGAACAAATTGGTCAACGGAAGGAGATGGCATGCACATTCTCTTCGCACCTTCTTGAAGCCTCATTGCATTTTCATGTGGACGGAATAGGATTAAACCTCTGCCATCTGCCTTCCTGTATGCTTTCAGGCCTTCAAACAACCCCTTCATGGATAAAAAAAAAAGAATAACTAAGAAAATTGCGAGGGAGGCCAAAGTCATGAGAATGAAATAAGAAGATTGCAATCGCAAATGTTACTATATTTAGTCATACATCGAAAATAACGAGTGAAACTGAAACTTTTATATCATTTGTAATTTTTTTTACTAGTTAATTGATTTTAATAAAGTAAAATTTACAATATATCAGAATTAGTCTATCTACGCTACATGTAAGAAATTATATAAAGTATTTCAATATAAGGCTTACAAGCGTGAAGTCGTATTGAAAAAAATAATCTTACGTTGAAAACAATTAGTAAAATTGAAACTCTTATATTATGAGTTCTTTCTCATTAATTGATTGATTTTAATAAGTTAAAATCCACATTTACAATAAAAAATGACGCAATTCTTGTTACCTGTGCATAGTTTAGGACACCAGAAGACGGGCTCAGCTCGATGTTCTTGTAGCGATCAAGTCTGCCTTCCGTGAAGTTTTCATCATCGGAGCACTTCATCACGTACATGTAATCAGCGGGCACAAGTCCAAAGCCAAGGTTGTCCCAGTTAATATCAGCGTAGTCCTCCCAACTTCTGTCACGTTTGAGTCGGAAAACAGAGTCGTGATGCTGCTGATCGAAAACTGAAGTCTGGGAAGGTAATTAAAATATGCAATTGCTTCCACAATTGCATAGGGAAGACGAACCAATATTCGTAGAACGACGAATAAAGTGAGTGATTGATTAATTGATTACCTGTAGACATCTTGCGGAGGTTCGTACTCTGGTTGCTGGGAAGGCGCTGCATGCGAAGTTGTGAAAAAACACGAGCGATTCTCTACCTACAAACAAGAGTGATGAAGGGAGAGGATGCATAAGGAAGACGAACTCGTGAACAAGGCAAAGAAACAACGCTGCAGAAACAGAGCAATAAGAAAACTAGGTTTTTCGATTGAAACTTGTGCTCATTTTTGCTACCGAGCTTAACGCACGCATTTGCGTGGTACATACGCTGTTGCTGCCAGAAGAAGACGATCGAACGACACCAAGGAGGGAACTTAAGAAAGACACGTTTGCCCGCCGCCGCCGCCGCTCCTCCTCCTCCTGTCGATAGAATCGGGTGGCAGAGACGCCTCAGCGACAACATATCCCCCTGAAACTCCGATGATCTGGTTACGTATGGAAGGAAGAGAAGGCAGCGGCGGTGGGTTTGATCTCGGAAATTAACAATTGAAGGAAGGAGGAAGAGTGAAGATGGCGGAACTGACGGCAGGCGGGAGAAGTGGCGGCGATGGGGACGTCAGCCGCCAATGTACAGTTCCCGATCTCACCTTCTCGTTAATAAATTATTAGTTGATTGAATGGATAAGTATCTACAGTATATGGCATCAGCAAACTCCAATCTTAATAATTGATGGATCTTTTATTAAAATTTATGTATTTAAATTTAAAATTCGTAGAATTATAATAATTTTCAAAAAAAATATCGTAGATGTAAGTTTTTTCATAACGTAAAATTCATTGATTATATATTTTATATCAAATTTCAACGTATTTCTAATATAAACTTATTTTAACACCAAAATTTAAAAGTTTTGTTGGTTTGTGATACACTGATGATACGGAACACGTACGAGATTTGTCTTAAATGTTTTGTTTTAAAAGAGTTTGTTTGTATACGTGGAATTAAATAAAAATAATTTTATTTTATAATTAAAATTAAATTATAATTTATATCACGTAGAATGAAATAGAATTAGAAATTAATAAATTTAGATAGAATTGAATTTATTTTTATTTTAAAAATTAGTAAAAATTATTTATGAAATAAAATTTGTAAGAGATGTAAGATGTACTAATAGAAGAGACATGGATTTCCACTTAATTCACGAGATAAATGTTGAAATTGAATTTTGAACTTCATTTTTATATGAATTTCAGCTAATTCTATAAAAGAATTGAATTCTAGACGTGGAATTCGTCATAAATGAATTAACAGGAATTTATTTCTTAAGTAGAATTGAATTATGCAGAAATGAATTCAATGCAAAAATATCTGTGTACTTTTCAAATTGAACGAAATTAAAAATTCTCACAATTATGGTCAAGCAGAAGTAAGTAAAAGGAAGCTACGAGTTAGTTAAATTTTGAATGATTTATACTTTATAAGTTTAAACTTCATTTTTATTCTGAAAAGTAAAGAATTAAATTTAATTCTACCAACACAAAGTTATCTATAGAAATGACTTTTATTTAAATTCAATTCTCGTAAATTACATAAACATAAATAAAAGTGAAAAAAAATTACATAAATATTTAAATTAAATAAAATTAAATTATCTATAATTTAATTCTCTATAATGCTACTCTTTCTTTTCTCCAGACTCCACGATCTCGTGGATTCACAATTTTACTTTAATCAATCTATTATAAAATTATCTATAAAAAAAGCGTAGCATGTACGGGATTACGCACTTATCCTTAGTTTCTACTTTTTTTTCAAATTTAGTAGCAGATGATTTTATCAAAAAAATATTTGTCGTAAAAAGATGTTCAATCATGTGGAATTACAATATTATTATAAATTTTTATTATTTAAATTATTATATAATTTTAATTTTATTTATAAAATTAATTTCAATTCCATCTCACTCACTTTTAAAATTTAAAAAAATTATTTCCAAAATTATTCTTTGTTGTGGCGTTTAACGTACTGCGCCGGTTTGTTTGCCAACGGAGACGAGGAAGACGATACAAGTGCTCGTGAGTCGTGAGCTTGCTTCTTCTTTTTTGAAAAATTATAATTACTTGAGATAATTTAAAATTTTTAATTTGAAGATAATATATATTTAATAAAAAAGTATAACTATTACAATATTATTTCAGTGATTGCTTGTACGCTAGCTTGTGACGGCGCGAACCACCGCTTCGTGAACGTGACGAAACAAACCTCTACAGATGAGTATAGCTGCCAACGCATGACAAATGAAAATTGTCTTCATCTAGTTTATTTAAATTATTAATTAGACAGTCACATTTAGGATAAAATCGTGATTTTACGTTAACTTTAATGCAAAGAAAATCATAAGATTTTTGGTTAATGTATAAAATTCATTTGAATCTTTTTTTTTTTTTTTGTACGTTAGAAATCTTTGAATCTAGGTATTTGTATATATTGAAAAATTAGAAAATTTTTAAAATTTTTTCATCATTACAAATATACTTTTTTTCTGTTATTTATCACTTGTTAGGTTAGAATAATTTTGACAATTGACAAAATACATAATTTATTGACCTCGTACATTTTGTTTAATCTGACATTGCTAAATTCGTAATTACAAGGAGAATATGAAATTATATTTGAAATATTAAAATATAAAATATTTATAATTTTAAAAAAATTAATTTTTCAAAATTTTCATCACGTATACAAATAATCTTTTTAAAAAATTTCATTTCTATTTTTTAAATTCCTATTTTACACGACTTTTGAAATTGGATTCCCTACTGTAAAGGAGAAGTATGTAAAATCATGAAATTCAGTTAAAATCTTTTAAAAAAAATTCACATTTTAAAGATGTTTAATATCGATCTTTAAATCTACGAATTTATCTTCTTTTGTCCGATTATGTTTTGTAATCTATTGTAACTGAGACGTTTAAATTTTTTGTGTATTTTAATTAATTAATTCATAACTATTATAGTGATATAAATCATTTTAAACTATATGAATAAAAATTTTAATATTTAGAATAACATTTTTAAAAAATGAATTAAAAAATATTTTTATTATTCTCAAAATATATTTTAGTGATATAAATTTAAATTAAATTACATAATAATTAATATAATATAAATTTATATATTAAAATTTATGTAAATATAAAAATGAAGTTGAAACCGAAAGATAGACTAGCGAAAATGATATCTTAACTATCGAATAGTGACTCGACTTATGTAGACTAACGACACGTGAACAATACGATAACTGTTGAATGATGATTTATTATAACTGTACATATTTTTATATATAAATTTTTATTTTATAATTTTTTATATATTTTATAACTATTTGATTAATTTATTATACACTTATATAATAAATACATCTAAAAAATTCACAACAAACACGACCTCAATGTTGGTAATTTTATTATTGAGAGATTGATAGGTCGAGATTATGAAAAAAAAGAAATCTATTTTTTATGATTTTACTATAACGAAAATTAAGAGATTTTGAGACACTGTAAAAAATCTATTTGAAATCTTTTTCGATTTGGAAATGAAATTTTGTATCGCGAAAGAGAATTGTGCACAAATCTCGAAAATTGACTAAAATTAATCTTTTTCTCGATTTTACAATTTAAAAAATGAATCGTAAAGTATTATTTAAAATTCTTCTGATTTTCCTTAAAAAGTTGTTCTTTATTATAAATATTTAGATCATGCGTAATTAAACAAAAACTTAAATAATTTTATGCAAATCACAAGAGAAAACTCGCACACGCATGTTGACGCGACTCCGTTGTGGATCAATGAGGATAGACTTATTAATTTATCCTTGCATACTTGGGATGATGAGATAATGTATATTATATTACATTAAAAATATTATATGTACATGTATGATGGTATAAATACATTATAAAATATATGTATTACGAGATGCATCATTTTTCTAACATATCTTGAGATATCTCTTCGATATCTCCACTTACATTTTGTCTGTGATTTTCTTCTGATGAGAATCATAGGTTCATATTGATCGCTCTACAATTGAAGTTTTTTATCTGAAAATTCTCTCGAACCTTATCAAACTAATACTTTACTTATTGATGAACTTCAACTTAATCCTCCAACTCTCTTGATATCGGCTTAAGATCCTGCTACTTATTGAGCCGATTTGCCTGAACACCAATGTTAATGCTTTCTGATCGATGTTGATATTTTCTATTGCTACTTTTAATTGCTGTAATTTTTAATTTGCTTTTATTACTTTTCCCACCCTAACAAACTTTGGACATTCTGTGATTTTATATTTATGCTTCTGCTTAAATTAATCATCTTGATCTTCAAAAAAAGATAAACATATTATAAAATAAATTCAATAGAGATGTAATATTTTAACCATCTACCGTCTCTTTTTTTCTCGCAGACACACGCCACATACCTGATAAAAAGATGCCTCCAACCCTGAGGGTAGGCTGAAAATCGTTTTGTCGTCGTCGACTACAGTTGTGCTTACGATTGGAACGACGTATGTAAAATGGATTGAAAAGTGCAGCACATACATCGTCAACTGGTAGTCGGCAAGTTCAATCATCTCTGCGCCCAAAAACGACTAGTTGCCAGTTGAAAACTGCAGCAACATACATCATCAACCAACTGGAATACATACATATATATATATCTTCTACACGGCCTTCTTTTTTTTATCAAAATCCATCACTATCGGCTCTTAATTTTGATCCCAACCAACTGTTGCCTCTACGGTTCAATACTCTGATACTGACAACCATTGAGATCGAGGATGAATACAATGCATCCAACTTGGGAAAATTGCCGATTAACGTACATATCATTTTCCAAAGAGGTAAGACGGCCAGAGGTAAATATTTAAGTTCATGACATGCCTAGAGCATTGAATACGAGCAATAAAGGAGAAATTGTTGGCAAATTCAGATTTTGAATGTGCACCACTCTACAGGTAGGCCATAACAAATGGAGATGAGTGGTGATGATAAATGCCAAGGAAGGGAAATCATATGCAAGGACTGGTGATGGAAAATTGCCATGCATGAAGCATGAGGTTTGACTTATTTGTTGCCTGATTCCAAAGGACAGAACCATGAGGTATTGGGTAAATCCCATGCAAGGGCAGTTAATATTGCCCATGAATTAGCAACAATTAGTATTTCAGTATTCTGAAATCTTCAAGCATCCTATAATTGACAGAAATTAATCACTTGGTATGGTACAAAATATTTGGGGTATGTTTATAAGTGTAATTTTTTTCAACTTTTAAAATTACTTTTAATATCATTATTATTATATAGATTCTAATGTATACGCTTTTATTACTTAAATTACTATGTAATTTCAACTCTGTTCACGAAATCAACTCCAATTTCAACTATTTCTAACTTCTATAGTTGAAAAATGTCACCCGTGAATGTAATTTTAATCTTCAAGTATCTTGTAATTATAAGCAAGCAAATGATGGTAGTTGTCATTTCCACACGTTTGATTGCTATGGTAGGATATATACCAATTTTGTCGTAACTAATTTTTCTCAACTCAACCAAAGCATATATGATACATCAGGTCATTTTAGATAAGTCTCTCTTAAGGAATATTTGCGAAATAAGTGTAATGCAAATACCCACAACAACGAGTTAAACTCAAATTCCATCTTTATAGCAATGCACCTAAAGTGATGTGGATCTAAAATCTTCATTTTTGGAAATCATCTTGCTTAAGTTATTAATCAACTCTAATGTAATTGCCTTTCCTTTTTTTTCCTTTCCGGACAAAGATTCAACTTTCACGTTAAGTGATCCTCATACCCTTTCTTTACTTTTTAGAGTACTACCTACATTAGCAATTCCTATACATAAACAAATCATTTCAATGATATATCAAAATAAATGACAAGTTGTCATCCATATAAATAACATTTTAAACATTACAATTAAAATATAACAATACACCTACAAGTTCGTTATTTTTGTGTTTAATAATGAGATGATATAAGATTTTTCCTGTACGATATTGATTACATATAATAATTATAATAAAATATGATAAATGAATGATAATTATAATATTTTTTTTACTGTAATATTAAAAGTAAAATTTTGAAAACAGCACAAGGTTTTTTCACCGTGAAACCCTTGCGCATGCCCGCATCCTCGTGCACTGCCGTGAATCACATGCCCGTCGCACATCCTGATCGACGAATAGGTCGCTTCAGCCAATCGACGAATAGGCCGCTCCAGCCGATCGACAAATAGACTACTCCAACTCTGGTAACAAACACAGGCCAGAAGTACTACCTAAGATAGTTTGACTTTTAACATCATCTGCTGCACGTATTGACAGGTTCAGCAAATGAGCTTGAATGAGAATCATCACTTCAATTGCATCTCTGAGTTCCATGTCATTGAAGTTGCCATGTTCAAGAAAATGAAGGAAATTTCCTATAGTTTTGCATACAGATGTCAAACAAATGATGAACGGTAGGTAATTATTTCATAGTACGTTAACGAACATATCTATAGAAATAATCTGTTGTCGCAAGATAGGAAAGCAATCTGAAATGAACAGACGTTTTTTTCTTTCTTTTTTTTCTTACCAATTTTTATTAATTATTTTTAAAATATTTTTTGAAATATTTTTGTAGAAGTTAAATTTTTGTTTGAGAAATTTAATAATAAATATGAGACTTTCATATTTTTTAGTTTTTTTTTCATTTTTTAACGTGATATTTTTATTAAGTATTTTTTAAAGATGCTTTTCCATGACATTGGTTTTTTTACGTGTTTTTTTATTTTTTAAAAATAAATTTTGTAACCGTTTTTTAACATTATATTTTTTGAGATTTTTTGTTTAATGAATTTTAAATATTTTTTCTTAAATAAATGTCATGTAATCATGTTTATCACCACCAATATAATGAAAAAGTTTAACACACCATAACATTTAACATAGAAATATTTAAAAGTTAACAAAAAAGTTAACATAGCAGTTTGATTTTTTTTTATACTTCTAAATGTTCCCACCTCTCCTATTCTGCTAAAAATCTTAAAACCTTGAGGTATATTACAAGAAGTGAGAATGTTTGGTATAGAAGGAGAAAAAATCTCATATGTTTTAATTAAAAATGACTTGAGATTTTTTTGTACTGAAATTAAAATTAATGTGCAACAGGCACCATCCGCCTGAGTTAAATGATAACTCTAATGTCTAATAAATATTCAAGTATACAGCAAGTTAGTTAACAAATATTTGAAATTTATATCCAGGTATTGTCAAATAAAAGGAAATTACTTCTTCTGACTGGTCTTGACTATTATCAAAGTAGTGCATTGAGCCATAAATGAAGTGGCAAATTTTATAAGTATATTTTTTTACTAAATGTTTACTTATTTAAGAGATAAAATTAAGTAAGATAAAATTTACATTTTTAAAGAAAATATACGAATTATGATAAAATATTTTGATATAATTTTTTAATATAAAATATTAAAAAAATTGATAAAAATAAAAATATATAATAAAAAAATTATAAATAAACGATCTCTCTCTCGATCGATATATATATAAAAGTGCCTACAACGTGATGCTGCGACACCACCCCTAACTTGCAACGAGTTCGGTCTGTATTTTTTAGTGGACCCAGGTCTACGGTGAATAGGCCCTTTAGGCCCAATTTCTTATGATTTGAGCTTTTATTACGTGGAATGTTTTTTTAACGATATAATATTAAAAAATAGTGTAGTTACGAAATTACAAAAGGACAAGAACAAAAATAAAAGTTTAATGAAGGTTTATTTTATTACATGAAAAGTTCGTTATGCAGTTTTTATAGTAAGTCTCAACGACGCATTGTTTTTAAAGTTTGTCAGCATATCTTATAATAATATTGCTAGATATTGTTGCAGATGTTTTTAATAAATTGTCACGATTTTTAGATTTATAATAAATAATTTATCCGTAACGGTAAGACATTTTCTATCGTAATCTTTTCCGTCAATTTCTAATAAAATTCGATACTTGTATTATTTACAGGAATAAATTACGCAGGGATTTAAAATATGCGTTGGATTCTGATGCCCGAGCCCGATACAGGCTTTAAGTACAATTGTTTGATATTTTTCTTAACCGGAAGATTTGATCTTTCAAACAGCCATGTATTGTCTATTCGTTAAGTAGATTAAAACATATGCACTTTCAAAGTTGTTTTGCTTTTGTTTATTTAAGTGAAATATACTGTACACTATAATTAAATTGAAATGAATTCAATTCTTATAGATTATTAGAAAAAAGAAAAAAAATGTTTTGAATTCGTCAAAAATGAATTGACGAGAATTCATTTCTTCGACAAAATTGAATTAGATAAAAATAAATTTAATATAAAGATATTTATGTATTTTTTAAAATTGAACAAAATTAGAAATTGTGTTGCTTAGATGAAAGTAGGCAAAAAAGTTTAAGTTGATTGAATTTCAAACGTTCATATCTCATGAACCCAGACTTCATTTTTATCATAAACTGAAAAGTAAATAGTACCAACAAAAATGAAATGAATTCAATTTCACTAGTATAAATAAGTAATCTATGGAAATTCAATTCTAATAAATTCTATGAATACAAACAAAGGCTAATCCCTAAACTACGAAAAGTTCATAGAAAAACCTAAAAGAAGGAAAACCCTAAAGTCGATCCCATTGAATCAAACGATGGAACGAGAAATCCATCGACCTTGTAGTATCTCCTCGTGGCAAAAATTTCCAAGTCTAGGGTCCTTTTTTTAAATAAAAAAAAACATAAAGGTCAAGGGTCTTTAAGGCTAGCAAATTGGTAGAGATGTCAATAGGCTATGCTGGCACGGCCCAGCATAGCCCAACATGGCCTGGCATGACACAAAATTTTTTTCGTACTGTGGGTTGTGCCTGGGTCAAAAACTCCGAGGTCGTTTGTGCTGTTTTGGCACGGCACGAATTACAACATAAAATAGGCACGACCCGACCCAACACGAGACTATGACTAAGAGTGTCTTCTGGGTTGATAGCCGGGTCGCAGGAGGGGCGGAGGGACCGATTGCTGGGTCGTATGGCCAGTGAGGTGAATGGTCGTGTGCATGCGATGGGTTGAATAGGTCATGTGGCTAGCGGGGAGGACGGGCCGTTGGGTCATTTGGCTGGTAGCCGAGTCGTGCGGCCGACGGGTGAACGGTCACATGTGCGGAAGAGGGGTGAACAAGTCATGTGGCTAGCAGGGGCGACAGACTGCTAGGTCGTGTGGCCAGTGGGGGGGACGGGTTGCCGAGTCGTGCGATCGGTAAAGTGAACGGTCGCGTGCACGGGAGAGAGGTGAACAGGTCGTGTGGTCGATGGGGGGGATGGGCTACCGGGTCATGAGGCCGGTGGGGTGAACAGTCGTGTGCGTGGGAGCGGGCTGAATGGGTCACGTGGTGGGGATGGGCTGCTGGGTGATTGGGCCGGCAGTTGAGCCCTACGACCGGCGAGGTGAATGGTTGCGTGCGCGGGAGAGGGGGCACAAGTCGTCGGGTTGTGCAGCCAGTGGGAGAGATGGGCTGCTGGGTAATTAGGTCGGTCGCCTAGTCGCAGTGCTGGGAGCCAGGAAGAATGTTGTAATTTGTTAATTAAATAATAAATTAATTTAAAAATCGTGTCGGTCAAAATCATGTCATTGACTGACACGAATAGTATTTTTTCGTGCCACGAGTCGTGCCTGTGCTGGCCCATTAGTAGTGTGGGTTGTGCTGACACGGCACAAAAATCATGTCATACCGACCTGACACGACACGATTAACAACTCTACTAATTGGTAGCAAAAATTTCCAAGTCTAGGGTCCTTTTTTTTTTAAAAAAAAAAACATTAAGGTCAAGGGTCTTTAAGTCTAGCTAATTGGTGGCAAAAATTTCCAAGTCAAGGGTGTTTTTTTTTCTTTTTATTTTTAAACATAAAGGTCAAGGGTCTTTAAGTCTAGCTAATTGGTGGCAAAAATTTCCAAGTCTAGGGTGTTTTTTTTTTCTTTTTCTTTTTAACATAAAGGTCAAGGGTCTTTAAGTCTAGCTAATTAAGTTCAATTGACACGTTTTCTGGGTAGGCAGCCGGCCGGTATAAGTCATCAATTTGATTGGAATATTGTATGATTAACGGTTATTGTACGTAATTATGTATGATATATATTGTAGGGAAGGAATTTCTAGCTCCAATCATTTTGAAGTTAGTAATTGTAAAACAAACAAGGTTGAGTTAAATAATCAATAATAAGTAATGTGATGAAAGTTTATGTACGATATTATAAATGAATTTTTAAATACCACGATAATATATAGTTGATCTAACCAATCGTGATTGGTTAATTATCATTATGAAAAAATAGCTATCATTGATTATGAAGCGAAGGAGACGATATCGAAGAAAAAGAAATCTATAGAATTTATTGTGCATGCATGTACGCACATATGACCGAGTCTTCTCTTATTAGTCGAAGTCGTCGATCGTCGATCCTCCATCGATTGCGGGTTTTATATATATATGTCATGATCTGTAGCAATACATAGCCTTGCAAATTAAGGAAACAAGTTCGAGAACGGATCATCCTTCTATGTCATTATCATCATTTTATGTCACTAGATGACGATATAATAGGTGATAGATATTTAAGAGAAAAATTTGACGATTTTTTTGGAAAAAAATGATGGATTTCGTTTGTCACCTTGCTCTATTTTCCCGTAGTGATGATTAAGACAGGAGGGGAAGCGTTGCTTAAATCCTAGGGTCATCGATCTAGAGGGTTTTGTGTCACCAACACCACCACAGGTTGACCGAGAGGGTTCTTCATCGTCAAAATGGGAGGGGAATGTAGAGATCGAGCACTGTCAGGATTGAGAAGGTTGTGTGTCGTAGAGACGATGTGGCAAGATCGAGCAAGGGTATGGGAAAAGGTGGAAGCATCATATATAGGTACAGGAATTCATCTCTGTTTGGATGAGGGGAGGGGGGGATTTGAATTCTTAACCCTTCTTTTCACATGAATTCCACATGGGTTTGATTGGAATTCTCGTAGGTGTTTTAGATCTATACAAACAATTGAAATGAATGAAATTTAATTCTATTCATTTCAATTATACTTAATTCTTGACACAAAAATTCATTTATAAAGTCTGTTTGTACATGTAGAATTAGACAAAAATTAATTGTCAAGAATTCATGGAAGGAGTTTCTAGCTTAAGTCAATTTGAAGTTAGTAATAGTAAAACAAACAAAGTTAGGTTAAATAATTAATAAGTAATGTATGTGGTGAAAGTTCATGTATAAGATTTTTATAATAATGATAATATATAAAAATTTATATAAAATTAACTTTACAATAAATAAAATTGAAAACAAAGGAGACTCAAATTTTGATTAATGGTATTTTTGTATGATTGATGTGATATGTAAACAAAACCCCCAAGAAACCTCTATTTAAACCTCCCGCTCCACCGCATATATTTCACAACCCTACCCATCAACACTAAAGGTATCAATCGTGTAGAGTCCATTAGAAGAATGGCCGGAGGAGTCACAGTTGCGGCTTGGCGGTGTTTGGCGGTGGTGATAACCATGGTCACTTCGCCGGCCGTGGTGCAGCTCGTCCGAGCACAGAACTCCCCCCAAGATTTCGTGGCCGCCCACAACAAGGCCCGAGCCAAGGTGGGGGTGGGGCCGATGGCGTGGAACGAAAAGGTGGCGGCGTACGCACGGCAGTACGCGGAGAAGAGGATCCAGGACTGCAGGCTGCAGCACTCCGGAGGGCCGTACGGCGAGAACCTGGCGTGGTCGTCGGGGAGGCAGTTGACGGCGGGGGACGCCGTGC
>JAMKPZ010003118.1:0-31217 GCA_024699675.1 Amphibolis antarctica
ATATATATATATCTTGCGTTGCCTGTCAGTAGGTTTCAGAATAAAGCATTCATGTCATCGGACATACCATGAACTCAAGCTATGCATGTGTTTACGTGGACATTTATTATTATATAATTATATTTTTTATTATATATTATAATATTTTATAGTATTATTTATTAAATAATTTTTATATTATTTATTATTCGTTAGATATGATAATTCTTAAAAAAATATATATTGCCATCGTAACTTTTAAAAAAATACTATCATTATATTAATGTAATAAATGCTATTCATTATATTAACATAATAAATACTATTCATTATTTTATTTCATATTTTATTCATTATTTACCGTAACTTTTGATAAAACATTATCATCATGATATTATTATAAATACTATTTATTATTCTTTTACATATTTTATTTATTATTCATTATAATTTTTTTAAAAATATTATCATTATTTTTCTATCATAAATTTTGTAATTTTTTAAAATTATGAAATTCAATCCAACTCACCAAAATGCCTACTCAAATACAACTATTTGTGTGGGCATTTATTGCTATGTAACTATATTTTTCACTATATACTGTAACATTCTACTCTAACATTTATCAAACAACTTTTACATTATTTACTATTAATTAGATGTGATAACTCAAAAAAAGCATTATTATATTATCACATCTCTCAAAAAAAAATACAATCATTATATTAATATAATAAATATTATTTATTATTTTATTACATATTTTATTCATTATTTATCATAACTTTAAAAAATACTGATCATCCCATTATTATAATAAATACTATTTATTATTCTTTTACATATTTTATTCATTATTATCACATCTTTCGTAAAAACATTATCATCATTTTTATCGTGTAATTTCTAAAATGTTGTGAAACTCAATTTGTTTAGACGTTTATTACTATGTAATTACATTTTTCATTATATACTGTAACATTTTACAATATCATTTATTAAATAATTTTTACATTTTTTACTATTGTAACAACTCTTAAAAAATACAATTATCACAACTCTAAAAAAATATCATCATAATATTAATATAATAAATATTATTCATTATTCTATTACATATTTTATTCATTATTCATCGTAATAAATACTAACTTTCGAAAAAACATTATCCTTACATTATTAAATAAATACTATATACTATCCTTTTACTTATTTTATTCATTATTTATTACAATTTTTTAAAAAATACTACTATTACTTTTTATCTAAAAAAAATGTGAAATTCAACCTAATATACCAAAACGTCCACTCAAATACTAACTAATTTGTCAAAATACCTACCTAAACACATGGTCAGTCGGTTATCCTGACAAGTTTAAACGGTTAACCCAATATTAAGCAAATTTTCCAATGATGTCAACAGCCTTACAAGAGGTTTGAACTTAATATTTTTCAGAGAAACCAAACACTTCATTGATTAAACTGATGATTGTCAGCAGATCACCCGACAATATTCTTTAACTAATATTTTAGGAAATAATATGTATTATCCATAAATTTATAGGTGATTTATCTTGCAAGAACAACTGTAACTCGAAGGATCAGTTTGAAAGAGTTATATACATAGAAAGAATTAAAAAAACTAAGAGATTAAGGAAGATTAAATCAAAGATTGAGATATTTGATTGAAGACAAAGCTGCCAAAAATGTTAAAGAGAAAAAGATTTAAACTGAAGAATGATGGAAGAAACAGTTAGAGAGCTCATTGTGTTGTCGTGTCTTCATTTATTGTTTCTGTGAAAAGTCTTGTGTTTTCCTTTGATATTTTTTGAATGTTTCTACGTTGTGCTTTCACTGTAAGTTCTAAATTTTAAGGTTTAAAAAGTTCAATTCATATAGTTGTGGTGAGGGTATAAGATTGATGTCTTATATAGGATAAAGTTGGTGCCTTTTTATAACAGTAAATGTTGATATGTGAATTTATAAAATACCGAGAGATAATGAAAATCTCAAGATTGATGTCTTGAAAAGTAGACTAACTTTAGTTTGAATGAACTACAAGATTTCTTTCTCCTTTATGTTTGTTGTGTCATCGATTGTTTGTGTTTTAAAGGTTTTTGAGTTACTCAGTTGATTTTTTTTAATTCATTTGATTACCTATTTACTTCTTCTCTAATGAAGTCTTGATCCAGCACCTCAAATTTCGTGATTTTGGATTTGAAACCTCAGTTACAAAAAAGACCCTTTTTTTTTGACAACTACAAGAAAATTCCTATATTCGTCCAAATTTCTTCATTTTTCTCTTTTATAAATATCATGTTAATTCTAATAATAATTTGGTATACTGAATTAGTAAATATTATATATTGATTTCAAATTCCTTTTAAAATTTCAAAATAAATACAAACACTAAGAAAGCGAAAAAAGGAAAATACTTTTCTTTACCTTTATTTCATATAAATTTCCACCAATTCTTAACTTTCCTTTTAAATTTGTCTCTTTTAAGGAATCGTACTTAACTTTCCTTTCAAATTCCTTTTAACTTTCCTTTCCACCAATAATAAATTTTTATTATGTAAAATATATATTTTAACAAAGTGTAATGAAAATAAAGATTTTTATTATAATTATTAGATGAGAAATAAAAAAGAATTTCTCGAATCGTATCAATTTTAAAAATGTGAATCTTAAATTCATCTTTTGTCAAATAAAGTCTTTAGTTATATTTAGAAATAACTTTTTTAACTCCAAAAGTAACAAAAAATAATTTTTTTTAAAATCTTCTTTTTAAACACAATTTTTACATTTTTGACTCTCATACCGTTTGAAAAAATGGATAATAAGAATTAATTTCTTTTAATATTAAAATAAGTAATGTTAATATTAAAATTATATTTTAATGTTAATGTGATTATAGATAAGTATTATATTAAAATTATATTTTAAAATTATATTAAAATTATATTTTAGAAAAAATTCTTTCAAAAATTTATTTATATCATCGTAAATTTTTATATTTGAAATAAGTATTTCCGAATGAAGTTTTTATCTTTGCACTCAATAAAATAGATAACGATGAAACATAAAATTCGTCGAGAAGAAAAAAAGGAAAAATTTGGAAAACGCTGACCAAATTACAGATGAACCCCCAAAGATACAAGTAATATTCATTCAGACCTGCAGGGAGACGGAGGAATAATAGGTCCTTGACCGAAATGCACATATATACGTACACCAAACTGTGGCCGCCACTCGCCTATCTCTTTCTCCACTTCTCCGGGGTGTCGTCGATCTCGTTACGAACCTAACGCCGACACAGGGAACGAGAGAACACTTGAGGGAAGAGCTGACAGGGAGCTCTCGAGCGAGAGAGAGAAAGAGAGGTGATACGAAGAAGAAATCTAGGGAGGGAACGATTACGGCTGTTACTCGATTCCGCTACAAATCGGCCTTGTGCTGTCAGTCTCTGCCTTCCTGTGCCGATCTCTGGTTTACTGGTCAAGCATCCTAGGGTTCTTGGATATTTCTGGACTTAGGGTTTGGGGGTGCTCGATCGCCGCCGACGAAGAAGGATCGGGTGGGGTGGGGTGGCGGGGTGGTTTCTCAACCGATGGACGGATCTTAGGGTTTGAGGTTGACGTCCTGGTCTCGGAAGGTGCTGGGAGATGGTGTGTGCCTTTCGATCGTGATATGGAAGAGGACTGTAGTCGTGAATTCACGCGTATTCTAGTCGAATTTGGGGTTAGCATTGCTTTTATCGCTGCTGCTCCCAGTGTTCGAATTGAGACGATTGCTTAGTGCGTGTTTGTTGGTGTTGGTGAGTCTTACTGTGGAGATTTGGGGTCGTGTGGCTGGGATTTGTGTACTTCACTTGTTTCTGTTTTTTTTTGAATTATTGGGATTCTGGAATCGTGTGTTTTGAGGTTTCCTGGAGAGAAGAGGAAGAAGGGGCAGTTTTGTGATGACAAGGATTTGAAGCTGGAAATGAGTTTGAGGGCATGGTGCATGAGCAAGAGCATGGTCGTGTGCCCCTTACCTTGCTGGACCTCTCTACTGGAAACTAGCTCCCACTGCACTGTTCACCTGTTGGTGTCGTGACATGTCTCGTTGCTTTCCATTTCCTCCACCTGGATACGAAAGGAAAACTACCATTGACAACGCGGAATCACTGACAAAGGTCAACCCTTTATTAAAATTTTACGAGAGAATTCACTAATCATCGTTTATTGTTGCATTTGCCACTAAATTGATCAGGAATGTTGCTGAATCCATTCTGCTTAAAATGTTTCTCTGACTCGAACATCTGATAATTCCCTACACAATTCCTTGATTGTTTTGTTCTTTATTGCACATGTACGAAGCTCTTAATTTCTTTGGTTGGTTGTTGCATATTCATGGTTTACTGGATGCTATGTTCCTTTGGTTTCTTATTCTTGTGTAGTTCTGTTCATTATTTTAACAGTGACGATCCTAATTTGTAGGCGACTGATCATGTTGCTTCAAAATCTGATTATGTATCCTATTTATGTGTTCTCCAAATTGGTCTTTGAATTAGGGAATAGTTTTCACTCTTTTTATGCAAATTACCGGATCAAACAATCACTGAAAGAAGTTGAGGATCTGTGTGTATCAGGAGTTGCAAATTGTACTCACTGCTAGGAGCTTTTGTATTCAATTTCATTGCAAGGTAATTCTTCTCGAAGGATTCATGCATTGCATTGGTGGAGCCTTTGGCTATACTACTGTCTTTGACCTGTATCATTTGTGATAAACTATCAATTAATAGATTATGAAGTTAATGCTGAAAATTTGAATTTTCTCCTCTTCATTTTGTATTTCCATTTTTTGATGATTTTGAAAAATTGAAGTTAATTTAAAAAGTAAATATTTAAAATTGATAAAATACCTGTATTTATAAAATTTTGATTATAATGAACTATAAATTTATAATAAATGTACCATACTACTTTGAAATGTTCACTTGCAATTCTTAATGGCTAATTTTTTAGCAATATATAAATCAAATTTTTAAAATTTTCATTTTTTGCTGGCGACTTAGGTGCATATACGTTGATGATTCAAAATTTTCGTTTTCTTGTTTTGTCTTTTACAACCTTTAATTGAAAACAGTATTTGGATGTTTTAAACTGATGGTATGAAAACCTAGGCAATACTACTGGATACCTAGCATTTATCGATGTTTTGGGAGTGCAAGCCTACGCAATAGCCATGGCTTGAAGAGTTCAACTTTTTTAAAAAAAAATTGGCATTTAAATGAGGTTTTAGAAAAAAAGATATGCAAATTAGATAAAATGAATATAAATACATTTATACATATATAACCACTAAATTTTGATTCAATCACATGCAATGTGGTTTAAATGACTGTATCTTGAATATGTGTAATTATCACAATTTTCTAAAATGTAGTGCTTAGGAAAAATGACCAAAGTATTAGACAACAATATAAGCATCTGAATAATGAAGCATTATCAATGACAGTAAATCAATAAGTTAACAAGCAATGTCCTGACATTATTATTGGGCATTGGGTAATTAAGTGTCCCATTTATCATTTTTTCTGTTTTACTCACTTTTTTCACTTGAAAAAATGGTCATTTAAATTTCAAAAAACAACTGTTCAAATGAATATTTTTTAAAATTTTTTGAAACAATGTTGCTAGGTATATGATGTCTTTCATGTGAAAATGGTGCCTGCTTGTTCCTTTCTCTTGTCTCTAGTTCCTTGCTTGATTTTGGCATCCTCTTGGTGCTTTGTTTCTTTTTTCTTCTTATCATCTTTATAAACCTTGTATTTTTGTGCTCTTTTTAATTTAACAATATCATGCATAGGTGGTTCCTTGCTCGATTTTTGTTAACCATTGGCTGTTCAACCTTGCCATCCACTATGACTTACACATATGGTAGTTTTTTTGTAATGGTGGCAAAGAATCAATTACTATTACAATCCACTGTCTCACCTGCCTGTGCCATACAAAAATAAAGTAAATCATAAATATAAATCTCAATCTCTCTCTTCTATATAACCCTAAAGTAAAGTTATAAATTAAAGTTTCAAGGGTATGTATTTAAGCATGACGTCCACTAGGGGAAAAGGAAAACCAGGAACTCTCTCCAAAATGAGGATTGGGGGCTTTCTTAGGTATCCTTGCCTCTACTTGTCTCCTAAGATTTGAATTCACAGCCTAAAGTCACGTTGAAACAGTCTTACCATTGTGTCTATGTTCATAATGTAGTTCATATCTATACATGTCAAATACTTTTGAAGCACATGGTATATTGTCACAATGTCTTATCTACTAACATACATCAATGTTTTATATCATTATATAGCTCTTAAAGTTCCTTGAAAAAGTTTTAAGAATTTGTACATGTCGTTTATGTTTAAACAATTTTTGTCAACACGTCTTATATAATTTGAACTTGAGAACTGATAGAACTATTTCTTTAAATTGTAACTAAATTTCATAGAATTTTTCAGCTAAACCTTATTAATTCAAGTGGAGAATGATTTCAATGGCATAAAATAACATTAAAGATTTGTATACTGATGGTGGAATTTTATGCTTATCGCATATTGGTGTAAGATGACATGAAAGTCATATAGAGATGGTGAGATGTTGTGCTTATCATTTTTTTGTGCTTATTGTTAAAAGATTAATAAAGAATGTTCTTTAGTCTTGTTTTGTTTGTTTTTTAATGAACTTTGATGTGTCATTGCCAAGGGCAAGCCTTGACCCAATGGTAGTGTTGCTTTATTGTGACCATTTAGGTCATTGATTCAAATCCTAGAAAATAGGGTCCCTATTCATGAAGGTAAGACTTCATGCTAGATATTCTTCAAATCCTGCATTGGTTGGACTATTGTGCATTGGGTTTGTCCTTTTCTAATGTCATTGCTGGTGCATGACCTTTTTGAAGCTTTAATGTCTAGTCTAGATTCCCAAGCTCTGAATTCATTGTCTTTTTAAATTTTTGACTGCTTAACCTTGTTAATAGTAAGACGAAAGAAGATGTCCCTTGTTCTTGCAAGGAGATCTGATAATTGTTTGGTAGTGATGGGAGAGGCTGACGTGGCTCTAAGAAGCACATGAGGTCCCCCTTTGCTTCCAATGACTGGTCATCGAGCTGCCTACTGGTGGAGAAGAGAGGCTTACCATTGAGAGAGAGGAGGAAGAGACACGTGGAAACCCAACCAATGCCTTGGGCTTTGGTCATCACACATGTGGCAGTTGAGATCCTGTCAAATGTCAGCAATGTAGAACCAGTGATAATCTGACCCAGTTCTTTGGCAGACTCTGACTTTGTTCAAAAAAAATTAAAGGGAAATGGTGCAAGGGCTTTTGGTGTTGATGTTTTCCCAACAATGGAGGAAGATGGTGCAAGGAAAGGGAAAATATTATGGTGATGACCCAAGGGAGAAATGAAAAAAAACACCACACATCAGATGGAAATGCAATGACCTACCATTTCAATTGATAGAGCATATTCCTTTTTCCTGGCCATGGCTGATGCCCTTACCAACCTGTGGTTGATTGGTGTAAAGAAGGGGCTATAATCTCTCACAAACCCTTTCTAGGAAACCTAAGGATCAATATAACAGTCAACACAAGGGCTTGATAGTTCTCACAACTGGTCAGACAAATTGATGGAAGACCAATCAAGGTCAATTTTTGTGGAAAATTCAGGGTAAATTAAAGAACTTAAGGGTAGAGATTAGGTGGCCTAGATAGGGAAGACATGGGCGGGAAATTGTTGGACACCTGAGGTCCAATATTTGTTGTCAAATGAAGATCTTAACATGAAACATCATAGGGGTAAATGGTGTGGGGAAACAACAGTTGCTTGGGAACATAATTAGTAGAGACAACCAAAAGTTATACATTGTTGATCAAGATAAAAAATGTAGATCACAACTCCAATTTCTGACTGGAACCTCGGTTGTAAGTTTGATTTACAAGGAATAGTTTTTATTGATTCATTCCCATCCAATCAAAAGATTTTATTTTTTTGATCCGGTTTGGATTTCCTATGGTCCATTACACTCAGGAAAATATGGCATTGTTAGAGGAAATGTGACAAATAAGAAAACAACTGTATGATTCCTTATATCTTCTTTGGTGACTTTAATTAGGTGAGGAATCTGGAAGACAGATCCAATATGATACCCGACCCTATGATGTCAAAGCTTGACAGAGTTTTAGACAACCTAGATTGGGAAGGTAACTTTCTAAGCATCATGCTGACTGGTCTGAGAAAATTGTGTTCTGACCGTATCCCATTAATGAATGGCACTGAGAATTCTCATCAGCATGGACCTTTCAGATTATTCTCATCATGACTGCTAGAAAAGGAATTTTGTGTGATGTTAAGAGACACATGTACCTCTACCAACCTAGATGGAGCTGTGCCTGCTAAGGTAGCTAGAAATTTGAAAGCCATCAAGCCAAATGCTCACAACTGAGCCAGAAATCACTTCAGACAATAAACACAATTCAAGGCACAAATTATAGAAGAAATTTAATAGTTAGACAAGGTTGAAGAAGCAAGAAGTGTCAATACTGATGAGAGGTCAAAATGACAAGCTAGGACAAATTTCTATAAGTGGAAGACATGGACTAGAAGCAAAGGTCCTGTGAAATATGACTGAAACTTGGAGACCATAACACCTAGTTTCACAAATGCACAAGTTGTAGAAGAAGAGTGAATCTGATTTGAAAGTTCATGAAGGGTGACAATCATGATGGAGCAGCACATGACAAAGACCTTTTTAAGAGGTGGGACCGGAGGTCAATTTGGAAACTGGAGGGTATCCTGTGGTTGTCAGATCAGCAAAAAATCAACTAGAGAAAGAATTCTCACTTGTTGAAGTTAGAGATGTGATTTTCATGATGAAGTGAGAGAAAACTCCAAGACTAGAAGAATTCGTTGTGCTATCTTTTCAAAAATTGTGTGCATTGATTTTTGAGGACATTATGGTTCTTTCCATGGGTTTTGGGAATTGTGTAAGTAGTGTGGTTCTATCAATTTTTATTTTGTTTTTCTGACTGTGAAAGATATAAGTGCTGTGCAGATTGGAGAATTTAGACCCATAAGCCATGTCAATGACATCATGGAGATGGTTGCAAAAGTGTTGACAGACTTGTAGCAGTGATTAAAGTACTGGTAGCTTAATTCACACTTCACATATGGCATTTCTCAAAAGAAGATTTATCATAGGACTTGCAGCTATCCAATAATACATTTTGGATTATTGGAAGAGAGATAAGAAGTGTTTGATGTGCAATGTTGATTTCTGCAAGGCTTTTCTAATAGAGCTAGACCTTTCGTAGGGAGATTGTCATATCACATGGATTCCTGAGAAAGCATGTTATGCATTCTGGCAAGGAGTCGGTGCTTACCAATGGAAGCTTCAAAGGTTTGTTCACCTACGGTAAGGGTGCTCATCAAGGTGATCCTCTATCTTGTCTTTTAGTTAACCTTGAGGAAAGAATGGTCGTTATTATGTGTGACAGTGCATTGGAGAATCTGTGGCTTTAGGGGTGGAAGATAGGCCCAAATGATATGGTTAATGTTCTGTGGAACCTCTTTAGACCAACTTTTTGCTCTGCAAATTCTCATAAGATGATTTGAAATCATATCTGGGCTGAAATTCAACTTTTTTGAAAATTCTTGAATGGAATTCATGTTAACAGAGATCAAGTTATGTCCTGGGATGCTATGGTTAATTGCAAAATAGAGTAACTGCTGGTTAAATTTCATAGGCTACCACTTTCTAGCAGAACATCAAGAAGGAAAAATTGACTCTTTCCCATATATAGTTTTAACAGGAAATTGAATTGATGGAAATCTAAGTTGCTGAGTTTTGGTGGTCGACTTGTTATGGTGAGGGTTGGTCCATAGCCTCCCGGTCTTCCATATGTTGGGCTTTTGGCTTCCAAATGGAGCAGTTTCTGCATTGGAAGTAATGATGCAAAAAAACAATTAATGGAAAGGAGCAAGACAAGAGGTCAGAGGACATTTGGTCAATTGGGAAGATATCTGTCAACCCTTTCAACATGGAGGTCTGGGTATGAAGGATATGAGGGATTTTAATAAAACTCACTTGAATAAATGACTGGAGAATGGAGAACGACCAAAACTCTGCACATAAGCATTCCATACATGAAACTGCAGTGGTTCGTCATTCTGGTAAGGTATTCAGAGGTTGTGAGAATCATATAATGAATTCAGATATTTTGAGCTTTGATCAAGCAACAGAATTTCCTTTTGGAAGGATAAATGGACTGGAGATAACTACCCACTGGTGTATGAATTCAGGGATCTGTACAAGCCATCCAAGAACAAGGTAGTTGTTGCATCAATGGAATTTGGAGGATGACCAATGGGCTCGAAATTTCGAATTCAGTATAAATCTCAAAAAGCCCAAGAGATGCCGAGCACAGCAATGTTGGTAGGGCAGCGCATTCGAAAGCATTTTTTTTATACCAGTATTTTAAAATAGGTATTCATCGTAAAAAGAAAGTAGGTGCTTAACAGTTTATTCAATAAGTTGCATTTTTAAATAATGCTTATTCAATAATTGGTCCTAAACGTATAGTGTAAAACTCAGTGACTGTTAACCTATCTTGGGCAAGGAAGACCAATCTACATGGCTGAAGGATGTGTCCAAAAGTTTCTCTGTGAGTTGTAGTTACTACTCTACATGCAAGTCCTTGCAAGTGGATTCATTACAATTTATTGCAGTGGGTCAAGTCTCCTGTAGGAAGGGTGCTTAATAAATCATACAGGAGGGAATGAGCAGGAAGGGAAGACGCGGATTGTGCCTTGCCTGGAGATGCAGAAGAGACACTTGATCACTTGTCCTGTCTGATCTCATCCAAGTTACGAGCATTTACTTCCCAAAGGTCATATCTAAGCTGAGGACAGGGGTATATTTTCAGATATTGTAGGAGGAAATTTGCATTTCAATCAAAGAAAAGTAGGGTACAACCGTACAAGGCATCATGTAAAAGGCCTGCAACCTGATGCTGCCCCTGTGGACGATGTTGAACTGGTGCAGCAAAATCATCTTTCAAGACCTTTTCCCCGAGTTATTGGAAATGCTTAGGTTCATAGATATTTTTCTTTTGTCTCTGAATGGGTAAGGTTTTCATTTGTAATTTTCTTTCTATTTAGATCTGTAATCCCCTGATGGATGCTTCTTATTTTCATCAATGAGAATCTCCCTACCCTTGTTCAAAAAAAAGATAAAAATGGGCTTTTATGGGTCTCTTCTAAATGGTTCTTTTCTTGTTGGTTAAGGCTAATTTGCTGTGGTTTTTATCATAAAACTTTTGGTTGTTGAAATGGATTTCATGTCTACATGTTTATATCTCATATACTGTGAATTTGTATTTTCCTCGAACTGCACAATATAAAAAGTGATGTTTCTGTTTTTACGTTCTTATGGTTCATCATCCAATTGTACTTGCTGGGATTTCAGGAAAATCGCAGAGAGACAAAGGATAAAAAAAAGAGAGACAAAGAAAGAACGCACAAAGATAGGAGCAAAGAAAAACATGGAGAGAGGAAAAACCGCAAGGAGAAGCACAGGAACAAGAAAGATAAGGACAGAGGCAAGAAAACAAATAAGGATAAAAACAAGGATAATAGCAGTACCTCAAATGATAAAGTGCTTGAAGAACAGACAATCTATCATCATGTTGATAATTATGGTGAGATTAGTGAGAAAGCTGGGCCGAGCAAAGATTCCAGATCGACCGAGGCAATGGACAGCAAGATTAGAGAGAGAGCAGATGGAAATCAGATGGTTGAAGATGTTACCAAAATATCACAGGCAAAGAATGCTGGCATGGGAGGAATGGTGGACAAGGAAAGAAGACCAGGTGGTGCCAAGATGGACAAACAGATCAGTAACGAGAAAAGATTTAGAAGCATGGAACACACGGTGGCAGAGGGAGCTATCAACAACAGCACGGTTAACAACATTATTACTCCAGAACAGAGAAGCATTGACACAGGTGGAATGGTGGAGAAAGGAAGGGAACCAGATGTTAAGAGGGAAAGATATCTACCAGCTAATGGGGCAAGAATTGGGGCCATGGGCAACATGGTGGTGGACAGAGCCACTGCCAGCAATGCACTTAGGTTCATTAGTGCCGAGCAGAGAAGGCATATTGGCGCTGGTAGAGTGGGTGAGAAGCAAAGGCCAACAGATGCAGACGCAAAGACGTACAGAGGCCATTTTACCAACCAGAAAAGTACTTTGGTTATCGGGAATTTGTTGGAAGGTGCCAATGGTAATATTGTGGGCAATAGCAACATTATTTCAGAACGGAGAAGAGATTTTGTCACGAGTGGAATGGAGGAAGGGGAAGTGGATGATGAAATTAATGATGGCAACAAATGGATCAGGCAGGAGAAGACTGAGGACTTGGAGGCTAATGCTAAGAATTTAGAGCGGCACAGGGATAAGGATAATGACAAAAGTAACAGAAAAAAAGATACGGACAAAAGGAAGGAAAAGAAAAAAGATAAAGATGAAATAAGGGAGAAGAAGGGTGAAGATAAAGAACGTAGAATTGCAGAGACAGGGAAAAAGATAAAAGATGCGTCTAGCTTCAAGACCTTATTTACTCCCCAGGATACAGCAGTAAAATGTGCTGGCTTGGATGGAAATCTCAAGAGAAAGCAGACCAACGGCTTTTTGCATGGTGAGTGCCATTTGCACAAGCTGCTTTTAAGCCCCTTGAATATCCCGTTAAATTTCATGGACATAATTCATGATCTGTTGCTTAGAAATTTCCGTGTTTCTCTGCTGTGATCTACAGAGAATGACTTCCAACCTAATAAGTTGCCCAGAACAGATTCACTTTCCCATTTGCCTCTAGAGAATGGAAGGAAATTAGGAATGCATCACATTGCCACATCTTGTACATCGGCAGACCTAAGTGATAACAAGAGGGGACACAGGACCAATGGCGTGGCAAAGCCTCGGCCAACAACGCCTACAGATGCCACAGCCTGCGATGTATCCGCCCCAGATTGTAGCTATCCCATCCAGATACCCTCCTCGCCTCCTAAAATGGAGGAATGGACGGAGGTTGTCGACGAGGAGTGGCTCTTCGGCGGTGGTGACGATGTTCGACGAAAACCTAGTGGGGAAACGGCACCCACGGTGACGTCTCAGGTTTGGGACAAAGCACTGAGAATCGATGGGGCAGATGTTTTAGCCTTGCCATACGTCATCCCCTACTAGGTAGTGTAACGCAAGCATTAGATGGTTCGGTTGTCACCGGTCGGTATGTGTTCATTCGTGTTGCCTTCGGTGCCTTCACCTGCGAAAGGAGCTTTCGTAACACAAGGGCAGATGTCTGTGCCGCCGCAGGTATGGGGTCTCCCCTGACGCAATTTTGATTCGTACCTTGTAAATCTCACTCACGAGAAATGTATAATATATATATATCGAGAGAGAGAGAGAGGGAGGGAAGGAGAAAGAGATGGGAATGTGAAAGGGGACGAGCTAGCTTCATTATCATTCATTCGCATTTGATATGTGAATACGTCTTATTCCAGCCTTCTTGCGCCTTGGAATTCGGAAGGTCGCGTGCATCCTCCTCCTTGCAACCCTATCCTTCTTATTGCATGCAGCAAATTTAACACGCTACCAGAGATACGCGTACAATGTGGAAGGACGCTCGCGCCGCAATTTTATTGGAATTTACATCACCAATCCAGACAGAACAATGTCAAAATCAAATTCTACCCTGACTAGAAACCAAAAAGAAAGAATCAAACTCGAAATTTACTTTACAACTCCATCCTTTTTCCTCTTTTTTTTATTTGACAACTTAATGGCACCACACGACGACGCTTAGAAATGGAAGAAAATAAGTTACGAAAAAATCCTTCAAAAAAATTTATCTAGCCGAAGAAATTGCACTCCCGGATGGGGGAAGAAATGTTACCCATCACCGGTCTCATGGGATGGCTCTCTATGATAGTGGGGTAAGAATTAGGGTAGGCAGCGGGTTGCGGAAGGGCGAGGTCGAGGCCGATGATGGTAGGCAGCTGGACCTCACCGTATCTGCGAAGGGAAGGAATAAAAACCAAGCATTAATATCAGGAGCCTGAAAAAGGAATCTACTCGGACGGTGGGATACCTGCTCGGCATTTGCGGAAGCAACGATAAATCCAACTGGACGTCTTCAAACACATGAGCTGCACAAGGTTGAATCCGCAGGGGCGCAATTTTAAAAAAAAAACCAGGGAAACAAACCATGCACAGTCGAAAATACTCGTGTCGTTTGTTACCTGATTGCCTAGGGTTGTCTTGGAGTCGTCCGGGGAAAAACAAGATTTCCTGCAACAAATGTTGTAAAAATCATCTGAGGTTTTGGGCCACCAAAAAATGCCGACACCCCCATATAATCTGAGCAATGCTTACTTACCTCGTTGGTTTGCCCGGAGGCTCGATGAATGGTGCCAGCAAAATCTGCAACTATGGGGACAAACCAGATTTAAAATTCCGATGGAAGAGACTATAAAAATACACCATCAGAATTTTACCTGGAATGCTAGGCTTCACACCAAGAGTTAAGCCGAGAAAACAGTCATCAGCTTGGGATCCAAAGTCAAACAGATTTAATTCAGGCCTGGGATCTTCTCCTGCTATTTGACAGTCACGCAAGTCTATATCAGCTCATATCAGGAAACATGGATATTACCAGTTAAATATACAACAAAATGTCTGTCCAACCCAAGCTTACCGATTTGATTCATCTGTGGCACAAAAGGGACGTTGATGGGATTGGGGATCCAGGTTCCGACCTGATCATCCACCAGAAAAAATGAGAAAGAGTGGAAACAATTACTCTTTAATCCATCAAGCAAGTTGCATTACATGAAAGAATGGATGTCTTAATGCTTGCTCAGCAGTTGGCCGCCTCACTGGATCCCATGAACAAAGCCTCTAAAAGCAATTACTCAAAACAATGAGATTTCACCGTTTAAAAAAAATTCAGTTGCAGGACGCTGAAATATTCATCAATATACACACCTGAATCAAATCTATTGCTTCAGCACTAGCATTAGGGATGATAGCTGAGAGATCCGCTGGTGAAGGCTACCAGAAAAAATACAGGTTCATACATATCAATATTTAAGGCAAATTAGCAGTGAGAATGGAGTGATTCCAATTCACAGTATCATACCTGATAGCAATTACAACTTATCGATTGAAAAAGCTCTATTCCATCAGGCCAACTACAACCATCTGGTGTGCCAAGCACAGCACATATTTTATACATCTGATCAACTTCACTGTCATCAGGGCAACAAAAACAATGTTACCAGACAAGATAGCATGTTGAATTGTAGCATTATCAAATTTAGTGGCACCTCACAAAGTAAGAATTCCAGGTTTAATGCAATTTATATGAACATTAAATAATAAATTCAGGGAATTTAAAAATGTCCAATGATAAAAGAGTTGATGGTTTTTTGATGCAGACAAATAGTCCCGGAACAACCCTTGGTGTGCTTGAGGAGGAATTCTCCCTCTATCAGACCGATCTTTTGGGGAGGATGACCTAAGTCTTACATTAGGTAGTATTAGAACTAGGACCTAGGTTGGGACCTGGTGGCGGTGAATTGGGTGCTGCCTGTAAAGTTTGAGGGGTAAGAAGGCCTAGTGGTGGATGCTACCTGTAAAACCCAAAGGGGTAGGAAGACCTAGTGGTTTGACGCCAGTCAGGATTATCTAACCACGAGAAAGGGTGAACGATGCAGACAAATAATTCCATATTGAAAGGAACAACCCCTAGTGTACCTTAAAAGGGTGGAGAGATTCTCTCTCAATCAGACCGATCTTTTGAGGAGGATGGCCCAAGTCCTACATCACTTTTACCGGTCATTCTCTCAACTCTCAACAGCATAATTTTATAAAACATGCTATTACAAATTTACAACAGATAAACATAGAAGAAGTTTAATGCTAAAAGAACTCTCAAATGATTATTAGCAATTCAAAAAAACAGAGAGAATTTGACTTAGTTTACGCTATTTCTGTAAGTTGCACATAGGACAATAAACTACATCTTTACAACAGTATCATATTTGACTGAACATTATTTTGATTAATGTAACCATACATAAGTGAGAATAGAAAATATGTACAAGGACAAGTACGACCATTTTCCTTTGTTAATTTACAGATGCTATACCTTACTCCTGGGAAAAGTGGTGATGATGTGAAAAGCTCTGCCAGTATTGCACCAACTGCCCACATGTCTGCACAAGTGTCCATTGTACAGGCCTTACCAACCAACAAGAAGAAAATTCAACAAGATACAAAGGACAGCAGAGAAGAATGGTATATAATCTCTACCAATGGCAGGAGTATATGATGGAGACCGCAACAAAACCTCTGGTGCTCGGTACCTAGTAAAAAATGGTTAACCAGCATAGGAAAATAATCAAATAATACCCATGGTCTAGCTGGCACAAATGCCCACTAAGTGAATAAGGGCCTCACTAACTGCTTAAAAAAGGGCCTCCCTAAGTCTATCTTTGGAGTGAAGACAATTGAACAATAGAAACTCACCATCGTGTAGAAACATAATCAGTATAAGGAGGCCCTGATGATACTTCTCTTGACAATCCAAAGTCAGCAATTTTGATCAGGTCATTTGTCACGAGCAGATTTTCTTAGAGAAGGGAAATGGAAGTTAGAGGAAAGACCCTATAGTTTAAATCAAAAGACCCTATAGTTTTTTACCGAAAATACAGTCATAAATATAAATACCAGGCTTTAGATCACGATGAAAATATCCACTCCTATGCATGTATGCCAGTCCTTGTAAGAATTGAGTCATAAAGTTTCTTATTTCCACCTCTGACAGATGGCCCTGTCGATCTCTGATTATTTGGTATAAATTACATTCCTGCAAGGAATTTTGAGTATTTGAACAAAATGGCGTGGACTTAATGAGATGAACATATAGAGGGGATATTGAAATGACAGATAAATGGACTTGACATATTGAAGATGATGGTGTATTCAAATCAATTTTAAGTGGAAATTGGCAAGCAATTCAAAAACGAAAGGCTGCTCTTTCAAGTTATTATGATGAATCCATCAAATAGAATGTTTATGGTAACACCAATGAAGAATTTTGCCATGCAACTTAAGAAGCTATCCCAACTGGAGAAAGAGATATTCACCATGAATTCAAATATGAAGAAAAGCTCATAATTCTCACATACAACAAAGATAAACTACCCCAATTGGATAAAAGAAGAATAGAGATACTCACCATGAATTCAAATACGAAGAAAAGCTCATCATTCACCCAAACAACCTCTTTCAATTTAATTATGTTCGGATGACTCAACTTGCCAAGAGACTGCAAAACGTATGTTTTGTATTAGCAACCAAACTGATAGGTAAAGTGCAGCAAAACCAATACGATGCAAGTAAAAAAATAGTGTACCTTGACTTCCCTTAAATTAGTGCATGCTTCCCAGGAGTAAAACTTTCTTTTCATTCTCTTGATTGCCACCTGTAAGGAAACTAAGGGTTTTGAAACAAAGGGAATCATAGTTGCAGAAACAAAAGTGTATTTATCTTCTCAATGGTGAATATTTTTGAAGGGAAACTGGGAAAATAATACTTCCCAACATGAACATAAAATATCATGTGGTAAGCTAGAATTTAAGAATCTAGAAATTAGAGCATAAATGTTCAAACCAAAATATTGTTTTTACATAATATGAACTTGCAAGCATTCAAGTTTAGACTACAGATGCAGTTGCAACTTATTTGCATACAATTAAAAATAGAAATTCAGAGATCATTTCACTCAATTTATGACTTAATAGTTGGCATGCCCTACATGTTGACCTGTGTGGCTGAAATTTTGCCAGCACATTTTCTATTTTCAACTTACAACAAAAATCATCAACATGAAAGTTTTATTGACAAATGTTAAATTTTTTTTTACTTTTTTGAACAGAAAACTTTTGCCAATAAATGTCCATTTTTCAACTTACCTAAGCCCAGGACAGAATCAGGTCAATCAACATTTTGAGATGTGGTAGTTGGACATTCAATGTATGTGAAATAGAGCAAAAGTTACTGGTGCACTTGAATAATGCTTCTAACATGAAAATATCGTTTACCACAGACAGTTGTAAAGCCCATCATAGCTACATAAAACTAGAATTTTTTTCTGATTCAACAAAGTAACAATTGGAACTTACAAATTCATTAGTTTCCTGATTGAACGCCTTATAAACAATTCCACAACTTCCATCTCCCATCTCTTTTGTTAGAATATACCTGGAAGAAGGAATGAATTTAAACAACTGTAAATATGATCATTCATTATGAAAATGATTTACAAAAATCGGCTTGACTTACTTATCCATATCTATCTGTACACTGTAAGATTGTCAAAGTTTCACTGTGATTTTAACAAGTGCCTGTCAAGTCACTGTACATCACCTATGCAATACCTTAGCTACTCCACAAGAATTGCAGCCAGATACTAGAATGAAGTTCGTGAAATTGTTGAATTTCCAGTCTCTATAGTATGAGTGATCAAAAATCACCCATAACATGGTCGGCATTCTATAAAATAGCACTATAGAATGCAATCCACAGTATTTATCTGCAGAGACGGAACATAAGTGGTTTAAGTTAAACAACACAATGCATACTTTATCCAATCTGACCTGACAAGAGTTACTACTTACCAGCATGTTTCCAACCTGTAAGTGCTGTGTCATTGCATCTGCAAAAGCAGAAAATTATTACATTCAAATGAAGATGCTGAAAGAGAGATGCCTGTACCAAAAGAATAAAATAAATTTGTTCAACTGAGTGCCCGTCCACGAAAAGAAAGCCTTAGCCAACAACACCTAAGCATACTAAAATGGTAGTCACTATGATATGAATTCAACAAAAGGAAAGCCCAAAGCCAGATGAGAAAACCTGCTCCAATATCACAACAGTTCACACCATGATCCCACTATGTAGGGTCAGCCACATGAATTCTTTTCTTCCATATATTCTATCTATGGTCAATAGCATATGCAATTTCAATAAATTCTTGTAGTTTAGTAAACATATTTCATTTTGAAATAGTACCTTTTTGTAATTCAGATGTAAACAATATGGTCTAGCTATCAGAATGTCCCTGTAATTTTAAAAGGGTTTTTCTAATCTCAACTGTCTACGAAAAGAATGAATTTAGATTAAAAACAGTGAATGGGTAATTGTTTTTATTCTTTAACACTACCTTCCCTTGTTTCCCTTTCATATCCTATTTTAGGGGGTCTTCTCACCCAAAACAGATTTCTATTTAAATGCTGCCCAGGATCTAGAGGCTCCAAATCTTTCAGAAAACCAAAATCACGAAAATAAGGAAGAAAGTATCCAAATATATAAAATGAATTGAAAGAATATGTCTTTTCACATTGAAACAAGACTGCAAAGATGATTTCCGCCACCCACCGATCATAACTTGCGATTCTGCTCATACCTTAATAGACTAGATTTCAGGACAATCCCCCTCCCACACCAAAAAGAACAAAATCACGATAAGAAATACAGAAACAAAACCTGCATTACTAGCGCTCCACCTCCTTCAGAAACCCTAAAACCGATAGAACCAAAATTAAAAAAAATCTTCATAAAAATCCTTCAAATCTACATACAACCTTCATAACAATCAATACCATAAAGAAAACAAAAGAAAAAAGAAATTCCCTTACTAATTATCCCGCAATCCACTTCACCAATACAAAAACCCCTCATCCACATCAAGTCCCGATCCTTAACCCATAAAATTGTAGTCGACAACAACCCAACGACAAACACGCTTTCGAATTCCAACCAACACTTTTCCAGAAAACTCCCAACAATCTTTTCGTCCACATAAAGAAACACCCACGCAACAACCTGTAATCCACGCCCACTCCCCGCCAATCACGCAATCGGTCGTAAAAATCAGATCGGTAAAGATTAGGGCGCCCCCGTATTTCCGTAACCAGTAGCAGGAAGGGGGGGAACCCAATTCGCAGGCCATTTCAGTGAACGGAAATGCGAATATTCACCCCTCCTCATATCCCCTTCGAAACGCGAGGGATCATCAGACGTTGGCAAAGATCAGAGCGAGACCCGGGGTGTCGACGCCCAATAGTAGGGAACGGCAAAAGAACGGGAACGGGAAAACAAAAGGGAGAAACGGAGGGAGATCGAGACTCACCACCATTGCATGAATAATTCATGCCGGCGATCGTGTTCCCTCCGCCGACTCAGGCCGAGATTGCAGAGACGGACGCTCGCCGGAGGTTCTAGAGAGAGAAAGTGGAGAGAGAAACCGAGAGAGAGAGAGAGAGAGAAAGCGAAGGTTGGAGTTGGAGAAGAGATGAGGAGGGAAAGAGAGAACGCTGGTCCCCACCTGCAAGTCATCTTTAATAGTTTAATTTCATCATTTGTTTAAATTATTATATTTATTATCGTGAAGGCCGAAATTACCAAATTAGACATGCGCGTTGGGATGCGGGGATGACTTGGCATGATTATCCTTTTTTTTATGGTCAGTTACAATTTGAATTTTTTTCGTAGACTCGGTAATCAATATTATTTATTAATAAATTTAAATTATATATAATATATAATTTAGAAAATATATATTAAAATAAATATAATATTTTAAAAAATTATAAATTATTTTCATATCATGCTTATTGTATCGACACAAAAATCTAGAAGTCTAATCAAAACATGGTTTATCCAATCGTGTAGTATCAATTAACGACATAATTTAAGAGATGTATTTTGGTTCAATTAAATACTACCTAATTAACATCTTTAATGTGAGTTTTTAATAAGTTGTTTTTGATAAATCCCAGGAAGTTGTCTAATTTTTTTGAAACTATCATAATTTTATTTATATTTTAACAAGATATATACATTTCAATTTTATTAAAATAACGATGAGATATGATTTTCTAAGATTGTATTTGTTATGAGCTTTTTCAGGTTTGGAAGTGAAAAAAAATAACAAGAATTTGAATTTGTAATATTTGTATTTATTATATAACTTACTATTGAAAATGGCTTAGTCTGTAATGTTTATATTAGGCAAATATGATTTAAATGTGCTTAAAAATTTTCTCTCTATCTCTTTATAAAAGATATTTAAGATAGGTTGATTTGGGTAGATTAGGACTTTTATTTTCATTTTATTTCTTAACCTTGATTTTCAATCTCTAAGTTCGGGATCTGGTAATGAATCCCTTCATCTCATCACCTTCCTCTTCAGGCTAGCATTAGTTTAAGTATCATGTAAGATTACTAAATCATGCATGTTAAAATCTTAGGCTTACATAATTGTTTTACATGACCAACCTCATTTTAGCAGTGCATTAATCAACTTTAAATTTAATAGACTCTAAAATACACATGACCAACATAATGGGCCATTTGGGGTTACATGGAGGCCCACCATGAATAAGCTCTCAAATTTCTATTGACTTAAAAATGGAACTTTAATAACTTGGCATTTCTCTTAATTTGACATTAGCATCCCTTGAGGTAGGATTTTATTTTGATGTATATTTTGATTGCATGACTGTCTAACAATTAGCCAATCACATGCATTATGTCTTAAATACATCTAAAGCACCATCTCATCATAATCACTTAATGAGTAATTGTCTACCTAGGCGTCAATCTTCTTCTATAATCACTTGGGAGAAGATTTTCTACACTTAGCTTTAGGACACTTAGAGTCTCTCCTTCGTAATCACTTGAAGAAGATTAAGACCTTGATCATTCATGCATTATCTTCCGAGGAAAAAGAAATTTTCCCTCCACTTTTCCTTCCTTAAGATAATTAACGAAGATTATCATTTCACTTATATATAGCATTCTTCCTTCTCCATTTGACACTTCGAGAAGAAGGATAAACATAGGCCATTTAGCTTAAGACACTTAGCATTAAGACACACTATTAAGCCACTTATAAGAGTATACACAAGCTTTCATGCAGTGCATTTAAAATTTTGAGTGACAAGTAACAACAGCCAGATCTGATATAACTAAAAATAAGCATCAGTATAATATTCAACTAAAATATGGTGTCATGAAGTAAAGTGATGTCTCTAATATGAAAAAAACTTGCAAGATTATATGTAATATGATCATGGAGCAGGAAAAAAAAAAACATTAATCCAAAAATTACTTGCAAATCAGTCAACTCTAATAAGCTCTAGATATCATGTAGAAAATGATTAATCTTCATTGACAGTCAAGAATCACCTCAACAACAATATAACAGAAGAGGGAATGGACCTTTTGCAGTAACACAAGGTTAGAGAGAGACAGTAAATGCAAGAAAATCCTGAAGTTCTTATTCATCAGATGAGAGTGCATCTACAACCAACATTATTTATATAAAAAGTGTCAAACTTAAGTAACTGAAGGGTCTAAAATCTAATTACAACCTACAATAAAAATGAAAAATAATCTGTAACATATACTTGCAATAACCATCTACAAACTACTGCAAAAACAACCGGTAACATCATGTTTGTAGCAAATTACAACAAAATGTTACAGTTTTCTACTTATCTATTACTTTTTTATGCACTCCCGAAGTTTGAGGCCCAAGCTTGTTGATGAGCATCATCCATCCACGGATCAAAGACATCATCATTGTCCTAATGAAATTGTAATGTATATATCTTGTCAAAGAATAGATAATTAAGACCATGGTAACTTCGACAAAGCAAACGACTTCATTTATACTTAGGGATTTGTGTTTCTTAAAAATTAAGGAAAATTTTTTTAAAAAAAAATTATAAAAATTTAGAATATTTTAAAAAATTTTAAAATTAAATATAAATTTTCTTAAATTTTTATAAGGTGTCCAAATTGTCTTATAAAATTTTTCATTTTCAAATTTTTAATATTTTGATAATATTTTTTTTTTTTAATTTCCTTTTTATTGATTGATATGGAACACATTCCTCCCTTAAAGGTTGCTTTTCTTATAGTGTAAACAAGGAATGTTTAAACACGTACGATTTTAGAATTGTTTGAATGAAGAGTTTAAGTTAAGTGTATTTCATATTTAAGTTAATGTGATTGATTTGTAATAACCACGCATATATGCATGTTTTGTGCTTCTGTGTTCAAATGTTGAAGCTTGATCACTTGCAATAAATTAGTAATACACGTTTTCAAAACTAAATTGGGTCTGTGATCAGTTGATTTTACTTCAATTTTGATTTTTGATTGTTTTAAATATTTGAACTTTTGTTGATGTTAATTCTCTTAAGTTTACACGTAAGTCTTACGTAAATGATAAATTTTATTTATTTTTTTAAAAAAAACATGTGAGTGATGCTGACAGTATGCTTGCTGTCAGCAGGCTCATTATTTTTTATAAAATCTGATATATATTTTGATAAAAGTTACATGTACATATGAGTGAGTAAAAATGATTCCAACGTTAAATATTACAAGTAAATAGATAACAAGAATAGTAGAAAAGATCGTAGTTGCATTTAGCGGGAGCTTTTTTTTAGCTCTGAGTGGAAAAAATAGTTTTCTTAATTTTTTAAAATAAATAGATAATGATTGTCTAAATTTTTTTATTATTTGACGAGACAGGTGATATTAAAAAATATTAAAAATATATATTAAAAATTATATTTTTTAATATTTATATAATTAAATATCATGATAATAAAAAAAAACTTCATTAAAAAATCCTCACGTAATTACGACATCAAAAGTGATTTTTAATTACAATAAAAATCGTAAGTTGCAGCTTTCCTGAAATAAGACTATGGGAATGGGCAAATAAGACTCCTTTTTTTCGAATTTTTTATTATACACTATTATAATATAGTAAAATAAGAAAATCAAAAATAAAAATGAAAAGGTCGTACGAAAACTAAAAAACATGGAACATTAGTATCTAACGGAAAATAAAAAATCAAAAAGTGTTAATATCTGATAAAAAAATATAAATAAAATATAAATTTTTATAAATATATTAATATAACGAAATTCCTACTTAACCAAACGTAAAATTACAGTACAATAATAATTATTAATAAAGATTTCAACTGGACTGTGCTGTGTTGGCACGGCTTAAACTTTTTGCAGCCTGACACTATTGGGTCGTGCTTTGGGTGGATTTTTTTTTTTGACTCAGGTACAATCTAGTTGGGTCGTTGATCAACTGTATCGATTATTATTATTATTATTATTATTAAATAATTAAAAAAGTAATATAATATTAATATTATATATTTATATGATTATAATAAGTTTAATATAGATTATCTAAATATTGATATTTCAAATTACCAAACTACATACAATTTATACAACTTAAAAAAGTATATCATCGTGACATTATGTTTATGAAAAAATTACAAATATTATTTTTGATACAATTGGAGATTAAAATACTACAAATGTTATCATTTACATTATTACAATTGAAGATTAAAAAATTAAAAATGAAAATTATTAGAAAATTCTTCCATGTAACTATCCAATTCTTGTTGGTCATGAAGTTGAGCAAGTTTCGAGTCTTTAACACACATTAAGACTTCCAATATATCCAATTTTAGCCTTGATCTTCTATCGTTCAGTACATTCTCACTCATATTAAAAATATACTCGTATGCTACTGAAGAAACTGGAATAATTAGTAAATCTCTTGTCATGTATGATAAGATTGAGAAAATCGAGGTTTATTTTTTCTACCAATCTATCACATTGAAGGAATTTATATATAGATATTCATTCCATAGATATTGATAATCAGTGAAGTTAAAAGAATTTATTTCACTCTAAGAAACTATGGTTTAGGAAGAATAACTTGATGATGTAAATAGAATATCTACATCTTTTTCATCTTGAGCTGATAATAATGCCTATGATGTCATTCCCATTTGTGATGATGATGACATAAATGAAGAAATTTGTGTTTGTTCCTATGTTATATTTTATTGCATATTTATCAAACATTTTATTTAAATTTTCTTCTATTATTTATATATTTATTCTAAAATTTAAACTTAAACATTTTTGCATTCCTTTAATTAATTTATTAACTAATTTTACTTTAGCCTTAGGATCTAAACAAGCACTTAATATATACAATAATGGAATTTCACCCCAATATTTTAAAAATTTTTCTTTCATTTTATCTACTAGTTTAAAAAATGGATGACTACCATATTTATAAAAAATTAAACAAACTTTGTATAAATGATGCAAAGCATAAATAGAAGTTGAATAATAAACACTAGATAATTTAACAGTTGCATCATAAAATAGTTTTAAAAAATAAAAAAGAAATTTAACAATTTCAGAATCTTGTTCAGTTAATTCTTTAGTATAATTATTTACAAAATGAATATAATAAAATTTAAGCTTCTTCGTAAGGTAAACAACTTTCTAACATTAAATATAAATAATTCCATCTATGAGGAACATTAGTAGTAAATGTTTTGCATGGAAAATCAAATGACTCACATACAAGATTAAAGTCATGTATATGTTTACTTACACTTGTAATACAATGTATTGCATCTTTTATGTTATCAATATAAAGTTTAAAATCTACAATAGCTACTTATATAATAAGATTAATAATATGACACATGTATTTTTGATGAAATAATTTAAAACCTATTGGTGGATTTAATTTACTTTTAAACATAGGAATTATGGCAGTATTATTGGTAGCATTATTAAAAGTAATACTACCAACTTCATTTTTTATACCATATAAATCAAAAATTTCCATAACATTAGAAAAAATATTTTAAGTAGTACGAGGATATGCAATTTGTCTAAATCCTATTAATCTTTTTTGTAAAATCTAATTATTATCAATAAAATGAACAGTTATAGCAATATAACCATTTTTATTTTTACCCTCCCATATATCTAATGTGCATACAATACAAGTCATAATTATACCTATTACGTTAAGTTCAAGTTTAAGTTTGTTAAATACTTCAATAACATCTTTTCTAACTGTGTTCCTAGATATAGGCTTATACTGTGGACACAATTCTTAAGTAACATATTCTCTATAAAATTTATTTTCACTAAAATTAATAGGCAAATTAGTTGAACAAATTAATTTAACATATGCCTTCCTATGTGATATATGATCATAACTCCATGATGAAAGAGTAGTAGTATGAGTAAAAAAAGTTGAGTTTGAATTATTTTATTTTTATTATATCTACTTTCACATGCAATTATATGTCTATTTAAATAACCGGTACTACCTGAGGTTTTGTAAGAGAAGTCGACATTGTAGATGTTGTAGAACGCTATCTTTTCCATAGTATCATCTTCTATTGTCTTCATCTTTATTGTGGATTTGCTCCAGATAGGAGTCATTCTTCGTAACTTTGTTGGCATTGACGAAGATGCTTTCATGAATTGTGACTAAAGATGTCAATCGTGCTGGGTCGTGCCAGCACGACATGAATTTTATGCAGACACGACACAAATATGGGTTGGCCCAGACACGGCTCGTTGGTACAAATAATGTTTTTCGTGCTAGTCAACATGATTCGATTTTTTAATTAATTTACTTAAATATTTAAATAATTAAATTTAAAAAATATATTTATTTAATTAACAACATTCAAGTGATTCAACCATCAATATTTAACAATCAACATTCAACATTTAATAACTCAATAAATAAGACAACATTCACAACAATGCATATAATTAAATTAAATTTTTTATTTATTAATGAATTACATTATTACAAATTTATAATTACATTTATAAAATTTTAAAAAAAAATTAAATTACCTTTTTGAAAAAAATTATAAATTGAAAAATTACAAATTTACAATATTTTAATTATGAAATGTTTAAGTTTGAGAATTGCTCTGTGTGTTCTTCAACTTGATCTTATTCACGGAGTCGAGCAAACTCCCAATTTTTTACACACATTAAAGCTTCTATTATATCTTCTTTAAGTCTACATCTTCGGTCATCAAGCACATTATCACTCATGCTGAAAATCTATTCACAAGTTACTAAAGACACTGAAGTTGTTAATAAATCATTTGCCATTATTGATAAAATTGGAAAAATCATTGATTGTTGCCTCTACCAATCTAAAACATCAAATGTATTTAAATTAGAATGTTGGGTAAATAATAATGATTGATGATTTATTGAATTAAAAGTAATTAATTCTTGTCTAGATACTATAGAATTATAACTATAATTGTATGATGATGATGATGTTGGAATATCTTCATCAAATCTTGGTTCTTGCAAAAATGCCCAAGAATCTGAAGATGGTCCAACATTTGATTCTGGTATTGTTGTCATTGGTGGAGGAGAAAGTTCTGTTGTTAATCCATATCTTTGTGCATATAAATCAAACATTTTATTTAATTGTTCTTCTATTATATTAATATTTAATTCTAAATCTACACCTAAGCTCATTTGTATTCTTTTAATTAATTTACTAGCATATTTTATTTTACACCTACGATTTAAGAATGCACTCAAAATATATAATTGTGAGATTTCATTCTAATATTTTTAAAATTTTTGTTTCATCCTATTTACTATTGGTTGGAAAAATGGATAATCTTCATATTTATTAAAAACTCATGAAATATCATATAAATAATGCAATGCATAGACATATGTACAATAATAAATCCCTTATAATCTAAGAGTTGCATCATAAAAAGGTTTTAAAAATTCAATAAAACATTTTACAATTTTAAAATCATCGATTAATTGTTTTTTATAATTATCAGAATAATGAGGATTATACATAAACATTATCGGAATTTCATATGGTAATATACTTTCTAACATTAAATATAATCAATTCCATCTATGTTGAACATCTAAAGAGAATTTTTTATACCGCATTTCAAAAGAATCATATGTTTCATCAAATTGTTGTTATCGCTTTCCTAAACTTGTTATAAAACTTACAGTATCCTAACATTTTTAATATAAATTTTAATTTCTTTTATACCTATTTATACAATAATATTAATTATGTGACACATACATCTTTGGTGAAATAATTTAAAATCATTTGGTGGACTTAATCTACTTTTAAACATTAGTATTATTTCAGTATTATTAGTTGCATTATCAAAAGTTATACTATTTATTTTATTTCTAATTCCATATAAATCAAAAATTTCCATAATATTTGCAAAAATTGTTTTAGCAATATTTAGATGTTGAATTTTTCTAAATCCTATTAATTCTTTTTGTAAAATCCAATTTTGGTTAATATAATGTGCAGTTACAGCTCTGTATCCATCATTAATTCTACCTGACCAAATATCTGAAGTACATGTTATACATGTCATTATTGTACTCATAACATTAATAAGTTTTAATCTAAGCATATTAAATGAATTCATGATATCTGACCTAATAGTATTTCTAGATACATGTTTATATTATGGAAAATATACTTGACTAATATATTCATTAAAACGTTTGTTACCTCCAAAACTTATTGGCAAATCTTCTAGACGAATAAATTTAGCATGCAAGTCTCTAGCCTTTTGAGAATCATAAGTCCAGGAGATAACATTACCCTCAGAAGTAAAAGAAAGTTGAGTTTGAATAGTTTTATTTTTATTCCTATTTTCACATGTACTAATATGCCTAATTAAATGACCTATACTATCAAACATTTTGCAAGAGAAGTTAGCGTTACAGATGTTGCAAAAGGCTCATTCCTCTGAAGTGCCATCTAGCATAGTTTTCATCATGATTGTGTACTTCAACTAGATGAAAGCTCTCTTCTGAGACTTCCTTAGCGGCACAGTTGAAGTTGAAGTTCCAGTTGTCTCCATTGATAGTGTTACTTTAGGAAAATCTTGTTGTGGATATTCGTAGCCCTCAGAAATTTGACTATAGTGGTGTGCCATTGTAATTTGCGAATTGTGAGTGACGAAATTTGAGAATGAGAGTGAGAAATTGAGATTAAGAATTTGAGGATTGAGATTAGAGGAGTTGGGTGAAAAAATTTCGAACCTAACTCCCCCATTTTATAACTGCTCGCTTGCCCGTTGCCGCTTGTTGCCACCCGCCGACCATTGCAGCCGCTCATTGCCACCTGTCAGTTGTCAACCATTGCAAGCTTGCAACCACCCATTCTGCACTCCCACACGGGTTGCATGCTGACCGATGCTAGCTTGCCGCCTACCGTTGCTGCCCTTGCCCATTACCACATGGCCTGCACCCCCATGCACAGCAGTCGATTGTTGCCACCTCGTGCCTGCTGACCATTCCGCACAGTAGCCAAGATAGCCGATCGTTGCGCAGGTGCACCCAACGCCCTCTTCTTCCCCTCTCGGCCTCTCTCTTCTTCCCTTCTTCTTCTCCTCTTCTTCCAGGCCAAATGGCCTAAACCATAGTTACAGTCTTACAGACTTACAATCGACGACATGATGGTTGACAGACATGACACCTAGTCATTGCCGACTCACCATGCCATCGCCGCTACCTACCTTCGTTGCCGAACCGCCCTTGCTTGCCTCCGCCAGCCCCGCTCCCACTGGACCCTCGCCAGCCCTACCCCTACCGAACTCTCGCTCTCGTGTAGTAGCCATGTGGTCCATGCCGAGCCATGCCAAGCCAGTTTCATGTCGGGCCGACACAAATTGGTTGAGGGCTGGCCTAGGCACAACCAACGGTACGAATTATTATTCATGCCGTAATGTTGATAGGCATGGTCAAATCGTGTCGAGCCGTGTTGGGTGTGTCAGACCGTGTTGGGCCATGCCGGGTCGGCCCAGCACAGCCCAATTGACATCTATTTGTGACGGCTATTGTGACGATCAAAAATCGTAGTAATAAAGGTCATCACAAAAAATTTGTGACAATTAACAAAAACTATCGCATATAGTTTATTTGTAATGATCTAAACTGTCACAAACACCCATTATGGCTGTCACAAATGATCATTAAAAAATTTTCAACGGCAAAAAAAATGATACTTTGCGATGGCTAAAACCATCACAAATGATTGGGACGGCCAATAAAACTGTCACAACAGCCATCACAAATAATATTAAAAAATAAAAAATATTATAACAATCTATTAAAATCCTATAATATTATTCACGTATTATTCATGTACTTGTAATATTCTTCATACATGAAATTATTTCAAAACAATACATTCTACATACCAAAAATTCATACACATTCACATATTTACTTTTTTATATATTGATAAAATGAAATATCATTTTACATGTCCAAAAGTACATACATTATCAATACTTAATAACCATACAACATATTCAACATACAAACAGCATTACAAAAAAAGTAATTACAATCCAACAATGGAAATTCCTCCACTCCTAATAGAACTTCTATCCAACGTAGCCAGAACTTTTACCCCATACCGTTGAAACTTCTGTCCATTAGTTAGAGGAACTTCTGTCTAATGCAGCCAAAATTTCTACCCCATACTGCCAAAACTTCTATCCATCCAACAACAACAAGAGATGTCAAGCAATCATGAAAATGCAAAGTTTAATGACTTTTTACCTAGTCCAAAAAATAATAGCATGGATAAAACACACTTCTCCAACAATAATACCAATATACATACATTAAGATGAATAATATCAGTAAAATAATTTTGACAATATATAGAATAAAGAATACAAGGCATAAAGCATAACTGGCATAAAGAATACAAAACCATGACAATGGCTGCCTCCCTGTAAAAATGGAGAATATTTCACAAGAGTGTAGGGAACATAAGAATGATCAAATTACTATATCTAATAAGCTAGAGTTGATTTGAAAATTATAGCCAATTTGACATTGGAGTGAGTCCACAGGTTAAATGGATAAGGTTCAGCCATTTGGAAAAAAATAGGTGTGACAAATTCAACAACCAAACATTTAGCACATCTATATTTAACTTGGCTATGAAATCCAAAAATGCTTTATATACAAATAGGAAGCATGAGCTTAAAGGAAACAACCTTGTAGTAGTTCCATTAGCAGCTTAAAAAATACAAACCCACCTAGTAAAAAACTTTTTAAACTAAATTGTTTATAGTTATTTTAAATTTCTAATTAAGCTGACTACAAAGGAAAGAGAAAAATTCTTCTACCAAAATTTAAC